>JANHGN010024803.1:0-24117 GCA_024605025.1 Megaceryle maxima
TTTAGGTTTTTTTTTTTTTTTTTTTTTTTTTTTGTTTTTTGGTTTTTTTTTTTTTTTTTTTTTTTTTTTAATTTTCTCAGAGTCTGCAGACAGTGAGTTTGGATTAACCAAGACAGGAAGTCAAGGCAACAAAATGTAACTGAAGTATTTTACTGGTGGGCTATTTTGAATGCAAATCACTTGTATCCAGTCTTATTTGAAGCTGCATTAGTAGTTTGGGAGAGGTAAATGGAAAAGGTGATAAAGGTGACATTTTTACTTTGATAGAGGAAATGTGCCTGGCATTTGCAATTAAGATTCTCATCTTTGGATGGCTAGAGAATCTTGAGGTGCTCTTAAAGAATGTAGTGGCTGCATTTATGTATAATTGTTTTGTCTCGTTTGGGCCATGGAAGTATGTAATCTTTCCCATGAAATTGTAAATTTGGGCTGCAGTAACGTTTACAGACAAGAATCATCACAGCATACTTCTGCAAGCCGCTTTATTATGCCGTGCACATCAACACTGTTAAGAAGTGATGCATTGTTCTGCTTCACCTCGGAGGGTATAGATGTGATGGACAAAGCAGTGCTGTAATCTGCTGGGGAGTGGCTTGCGGATAGCTTCAGGACCATGTGGAAGAAGGCAGATGGGTGCACAAGAAATCTTGTTGTATATAAAGTTTAAGCACTACTGAAGAGAGTTGAAATTTAAATTTACTGATAAGAAAAAGTGTTTCTCAATAATCTGAAATCCTCTAGCTGCAGAGGATTTCCTGCTGTGTACCTTTTTAACTGTGGTTTACAGCACAAAGTAGTGCATGCATTTCAGGGCTTAGCTTAGTTCGGCATGATGCTTTCCTCAGGTAGAGCAACCTGTCAGAAAAGCCCTGTAAACATGCAGTATTTTCTCACTAGGCATTTAGTAGCCTCCAATGTACTCAGAAGCAACTACATCAAACTTTGGTTCCATTTTCCCTTGCTCGATTCCTCCGTGGGAAGGTGTGGGGAGGATACACTGACAGTCTCAGTACAATGAATTGCAGTATCTATCCAAGGACAGATGCTGTACTTTACCTGCACACCACCATCTGGGGAGGAAGGCGGCAGCCTTCTCGTACAGTTGCCGCTGTTGATTGTATGTTTGTAGTAGTCAAAATTTTTTACTTGGCTTATTGATGGGTAGTACAACCAAAGGGATGAAGTGTTTTCAGTACAGAAAGAAATACTTGGAGCTCTTGGTGGGGGAAAAAAAAAAAAGCTGTCGTCCAGAATAGGTGCTGGGAAAAAGGTGTTTGTATGTGCTTTTGTGTGGAAGCATCAGAGATGTTGGCTTTTGAATGCTGGATCTGGACCTGTCTCGTGCTAGATGCCTGTTGGATCTCTGGAGGATGTTTCATTAAATATGCTCTCCAAGTAGTCCTGCGTGTTTGGTTTCAGGTTTTCACTGGGAAAAATAAATGTGTATGTTGGTAGGTGAACGCCACTTCAGTGCGAACTTCTGTGGCTGCTTCTTCAAGGAATTAAGGGTATATAGGCTCCTGACAGAGTTGCATCCTAAACAGCTTCTGTCTGTGAACTGTAGGATCTGTGTGTCTGTTGGTCAAACGAAGTCAAAGTGACTTTGATTTAAAGACCAATTCCAGCTTTTTTCTCAAGAGATGGTGAGAATAATGGCACCTAGAATATCACATGCCATCCAAAAGGTAGCTATTTCGTTTACCAGCCTATTCATCACAACTGTCATTTTCTTCATAATTAAAATCTGATTTCTGAAGAACAAGCAGCTTCTGAAGATCAGCAATACTGCACCTTGCTAGATTGTGTCATCGAGGGGGGAAAAAAAAAAAGTTGATTTAAATGTCTAACATGAATTATGATTTGTTTAAGAGAGTGCTCCTTCTGGCTTCTGTGATTTAATGTGGTTAGCCTTTCAGAAAATGAAAGCTGTATTTTAATAGCTCAAAAACATGAGATCTGATGTGTGGGACATACACAGCGTAATTATGAAATTAATGAGGGGTGGCTTACCAGTGTGATTGGTGAAGATCTGCTCCGGTAGCTCCTGTTAATGAACTGTCTGCCTATGCCAAGGCTCAGCTTGGAGGGGTTTATATACTGGACGGTTGGTTAGACTGGAATGAGCATTTTCTCATGATCCCATAAATGAACTGGATTTTATGGCAGTTATGCTTGCCTTCCAAACTAACTTGACCGAAAATCTATCTACTAACTCTTCTTAGAACATTAAAACGCGTGTAGCATTACTTTGTGGTAACTGGCAGTATTAACACAAGAGAAGAAAAACTCAACTGTAAACAACAGGAACCATCTTCCCCATCCAGCGTGTGATTGCAAAAGCCTGTGTGCGCTGACACAGTGGAACTACTGGTGTACTTGGGGTGAAAGGAACAAGAGTTGAGTGTAGCAGTGATTCAGCGACACCGTATCTGACCAAGAGCAGGTATTTCAGGCCAACACAGAACAAAGACTGTGGTGAACCATTAGGAAATAACTTGGCTTCGGGGGAACTTTACTGTCATTTCTTCCTGGTTCCAGCAGTTAGTTGTTCTGCTTTGTCCTCTCGCTTACACTGATGCACATCTATTGATCTCACTAACTCCAGGTTAGCTCTTGGCTGCTGTTACATATGCATCTTAAGCGTTGGGCGTGCTATGGTTCTAGGCCACCGGTTATCATTTACAGCTTAAAATACCACTGTCGATTCTCCAGATCCAGTGTGTGCCCCAGCGAGCTGAATTCAGTCTCTACACTGAGAGTCACGTAGCAGAGTGCAAAATGTACAGCAACTTCAGGAAAATTGAAGCAAACAGATTTTATATGGAAATCAATGTGAAATGACACTGTAATCTTTAAGTAGTCTTGAAGTCATTATGTTAGCCTTGAATCCATATGCATCGTGGTATCCTAAATATTTTAGCAATGAAGGTTCTAGAAATTCCTGTACTGACAAGTCATTGTAGAAACTGTTGAAGGGAAAATATTAATCTGAAGGTTCTTCCATGTTTAGGTCTGGGTCTTTCTCCACAATGAATAATAAAGTAAGTAACTTTTTAAGCACTGGGATAAAGCTCTGACTTGATAGTTTCTGAAGCATCAGCAGGAAACGACTAAAAACTTAAACCATTAACTTTAGATTATGTCCCTTTTTTTTTGGTTACAACTGCAATTGTTTGAATGCAGTTATTATTGTTTTGTTAAGTGAAAGCCTAAATAACATAATTTCTGTTGCAGTTATAGTTTCATTGCAAATACTTCTACGTTTGACGTAAATGCTAAATTATTGATAGGATTTGGCTTCTTATCCGAATGTATGCTATTTGGAAGCAAAATTAAAAGGAAATTGAATTGCAAAAAGCATTTCAATTACTGACTAGTACAAGTGCACGGAATACTCTTTGCCTACTGCAAGAGATGTATGTTACCCATTAAGTTACAAGCAGCGAGAACCTTCCTTATCACCGAGGAGAATTGTGTCCACTAGAAATTAAAGACTGTTTAATTTGCTTACCTTAGTTAGATTTTAGCTGGGGTCGATTTTATTTCTGGATTTATTAGCCATCAAAAATTACAGGTTTCTTTAATTGTTCTGAGAACCAGTCTGAAACGTGGCTGGAGTCAAGGCATTGGAAGTAATGAAATGCTGATATAACAGCAAAGCACTGTAAGGGAAAATTCATGGATATGTTTTATTGGATTTTGTTTTTTTTACTGAGGAAAAAGGAGCAAGTAGGTGAATGATTATCTCACATTATGGATGCTCCATTCCAAGCCAGAATTGAGAAGTTTGGCCAAAGGAGAGCATGGGTGCTTCCGGTGCCAGTGATGCTTCTGGCATTGCAGGATGCCGCACCTCCCTCTTCACTGGTCCAGATTTTTATCTTAGGAAGGCAAGCTTCCCCCGCCGTTGGTGGCCCTTGCTGGCGTGTGCAGGGCTGGTACGTTCTCTGTGCTGTTTAATTCCTGTGCACGCTGCCAGAACAAAGCCTGGGCATCGCTTTACAGGCAGGTCATCCTTTGCATTTCAGTGTCTGTTACAAGAAAGGCAGTTGATGGTTTTGTTGTTGAATATGTGTAAATATAAATGGATTTGAAGTACATGGAGGCTTTTTAAGAAGAATATATTCTTGAAGAATACTTTTTAATGCAATTTTCTCATTTGGATTTACTTTACCCAACAGTCAACATTTTTCAGGACAGTTTTCTTCAGGAAAAGAATATCTTCATAAAGAAATAATAATATCTTAATAAAATATGCTCCTCCCCTGTGCTGCTTTCCCCCAGACCTCCTCACGGACTGGTTGTTCCCAACGTGAGCGTATCTTTTGCTTGGCACGTCCCTCTTGTGTCCAAACCCGAGGCTGTGGTGTTCTGGTTTCCTTTATTTTCTCCTGTAGAGAACAAAGAAGCTGGTGAAGCCCGATTGCTCTGTAGTAGAAAATAGACACGTGTATGACTTGCCAGACACTGTTCACTGTAAGCAGTTTACTTCTCTATCTCGACATTTACATTTTTTAAAAAGGTTTCCTTATCTGTTATCTTTGCTACATCCTCTGAATGAGATAATACCGTTCCTCTTCTGAGTACACGAGCTAACCTCTTGTCTTTGTAACAACGGGGTAATAAGATTTATCATTAAAACAGTTGAGTATAAGTGAACGTAGCTCATAATTTTAATCACAGGTCAGGTCATCAGATCTGCCCTATTTTGGCACAGCCATATGCCACTTAAACCTAAGTGCTTCCTCTATGAATTAATAAGTCTGCTTGCTAATTTTATTCTTATGTACGAAGGCAAAAGTCTGTTAAATGTTTAAATCCAATCACATGAATTAGTATCTTGAAACACTGCTAGATGTTTGACAGTGACTGACCGGATTGCCCTGGTTTCAGCAGTCACGGGGGGAGGTAGACATTTTGGGGAGTTCACTTTCATAAATGTGCATCTTCAGCTTGTAGTCTTCTGCACATCAATGCATTTTCTCCCTATTGGCTTTGTTATTATGTAATTCCGAATGAAAGCAGTGGTGTGAAAGGGCAAACAGATGTAAAAGACAGAAAAATATGACTTTTTTTTCCCCTGGAGATGACTTCCTGGCAGACATAAGATGGAGTTGGTAACACAGTTGGCTCTCATCCTGAGTGGATCTTCTTGGAGCTTAAGATCCAATAAAGAGAAAATACAAACAGTGTTAGAACTTGAGGTGAAGTCACATTGCTGGTCATGCTGGGACTGCCATCAGAGCAGCAGCCTTGATTGCTTGTGAATTTTACTCTGCTAGATCCAGAGCCGTTTAGGGGAGGCCTCCAGACACCAGTGATTTTCCACAGGCCCTCATGGTAAGTTTCCAAGAGGGTTATAAGGAATCTGCTGAACTCCGAGTTGGGTGATTTGAAGGTGCAATATAAACAGACACTTTAACCCTTAATTCAGAAATGAACTTGGAAAGGTGAGAGATCACACCAGTACAGGGCAACAGCTTTCAGAGTGGTTATAAGTTTCCACCATAAACAGTCTCTTTCTCAACTGGAAAAACACCTTTGCAGTTTGTTCCACGGTAGCTCCTCGATCCAAGCAGTGCCACCAGTCTGTCTCTGTGTGCAACCAAAGAATCTAGAATGAATAACCTCCAATGTCTGCACGCTTGGAATCAAAATCTTTTTCTGCTGGCTTTGTGGCTCCTGGATGCTCTTCCTATTGTTTGTCATTCTTTTGAACAAGAAATTACGGGTTTGGGGTTTTTTTTCTCCTTGTGGAAGAAAGGGAAGTTTTCCCTTACATTAGCTATGCAAAATGTGGACATCATTCAACGATAACACCACATCAGGAGTTGTAGAATCTAGTCTGTAATAAGTAAGCATTTTACCACCTGCTGTAAAGCTAAGCTGTTCTGAACACGCGTAGCAAGACATCAAACTCAGTTTTCTGAGACGTTGGAGAAGTTGTACGCGGTTATTGCAAAGTTTCCCTAAAACTGTCTTGTATAACCACTGGAAAACGTCCTGATTAAGTGGGCTTCCCCCAGCAGCTTCACCCTTCTGCTTTTACAAGAGGTTTCTTCATGGACTCAGCATGTCTAGATTCCCTGGAGCGTCCTTAGTTGCCCAATGGTCCTTGTTACAAATGTTAGCAGAGTTTTTTTTTTTTTTCCTTGGGAGCTGAGCTGGCATAGGTCTGGCTCTCCAATAAGAGATGAGTAAAAGGCTACTCCACATTGTCAGTTATTTCTTTTTGCTTGCTGCACTGTTCAAGTAGCATCAAAAGCTTTCCAAACTCTGTTTGGAATGCAGCTTCCTGTGGCCTTCAGGTATTCCCTGAGGAATCCTTGCTTTAATGGCGTGGTATTAACAGAGAAGAGTTCACCAGTTGTCCCATCCGTGGGCACCAGCGCGATCTTTTGCCTTGACTGTTCAGTGTGGTTGTAGCTGTAGCGACGTCCCTGGCTTAGGAATTGATGACTGACTAAAGACAAAAGTTTTGTAATGTAGAGGACTATTTTGTTGCAATTCAATTCAAACTGTTAATGATACATGGAGTCCAATTAAACATAATGTTTAAGACTAATTTCACATGTGCTTAAGCCTTGGCATAAAGTCAGGCACATGCTTAAATGCTTTCCTTAATTAAAGCTTTATATTAGAGCTTACTAAATACTTTTACTACTTTTCTTTGGTTTTAATGAGCTGCTTTTTTTTTTTTTTTTTCAGTTTGGCACTGAGTAAAGCTAAAATATTGCAAATGAAGTAAAATTGATGGAGATGGGGATATCAGGCTGGCAAGCACACGTTAATTAAAAACAGATTAGCTAAAAAGAGGCTCTGATAATCCTGTAATCAAGACTTGATACATAAACCCATGGAAATGCTAAACATGTGGTGTAAATAAATAGATGATTAATTTCCTTTATTCCAATATCTATACCTTAGTGAGAAATTATATTTCTCCTAAAAGATCATTTTCTTGTTTTATTAAGATTACACCTCCTTTGCAGCTGCATGATGTGTAGGAAATGAAGAGATAATTAATAGTAGGAAGGTAAAGTTTGTCCCCTGAGAGAAAGAACTTCACACCACAATCTCAGGTCTGTTAGTAAATGCTGAAGGAATTGGCAGATAGCGAAGCTGAGGGATGGAATGTTCCTTTAGCCCCAGTTAGTCCTAAAATTGTGCTGGAGGAATAATGGTGACTCATGGGATAGGTAGAAATCTATATACAGCAAAGATTAATACCTCATAGCACGATGGGAATTTTTAGCTTCCTTCCTAATAAATTTGATTAAGTTCCTCAAGAAGCATCTGAGGTGGAATGAAAAGAGGGAGGAGTGTTTTGTAGGAGAGATTTGAAAAGATTCATTACTAGGGATTACGCTTAATGAAACGCATCCAGAGTTGTGAGACTGTGTGTTTGGGGTGCTTAATACGTACAAATTAAATCTTCTCCTGGAAATATACTAATAATAAAAAAAGAAAAAAAACAAAAAGGAATTAAACATCAGGACCAAGAGATGTTGGCTTATTAATATAATGTAACCCTATTTAGAGGATTCCAATTTACTGAACACAGATGTTGCCAGTAAAATAATTAGAGGGAAAAATTTAGCATCCAGCAGAATATCAAATGCATTAAATATCCAAGTTTAATAAAGATTTAAAACCTTATTAAAAGTTAGGTAAAAGGATTAGCGGAGGGAAATGTTAGACAGTTTTATGGTATTTCATGTAGCTAAACTCTGGAAAATGAAACTTATGTTCAAAATCAATTCTCTGAAAATACCTATCAAGGAAGACAGAATTGCTCTCTAGCTGTTATATATTTCTATGTTTGATTTCTAAGTTTTTTTAGAAGAAGGTTTTATGAATCATATTCTCAGGGGGAGCTCCAGGAAGGCACGCTGGCCTGGGCAGAGCTGTGGGAGAGCAGCAGCACATTGGAACAATAGAATGCGTGCTAAGAGGGAGGCTGTTGGGTGCACCCCATCGCTCTCACACTTGCTGCCTGCCTTCCCATTTTCAGTTCCACGGACCGTGCTCTCTCTAGCAGACCTTATTACGGTGTGTTCAACAGCCACTGATATTGAAGGTGTTCTTGATAAAATATTATGTCAGGAAATATGTGTATATATATATATATATGTATTTGGGAAGGCAACCTAAGTGCCTGGAGCCTTATGTGTATTCTTGTGTACCGTAGTTCATAGGACAGAATTAGTTGGATGCTGATGCGAAGGTCTGATGAGTCTCTTTTGATGTCTTGGACGGTACTCGTTTTGCCCTTGTGTTCTCTGCAGAGTCAGTATGCTGGAGGAACTCCTAGGTGAGGACAGCTGGTGGTGTTACCGTGTCGTATCTTTGAAAGAATAAGAATACATCACACCTCTGTTTGCTCCTGCTTCTTTTTAGATGATCTCTGGTTCCTCCTTCATCATTCTCTCTGACTGTACATATTGTGCCTAATCTTCTTTAGTCTGTGAACTACTATAGATTAGTATCTATCTCGCATCTTGGCAAGGCTGTGTGGATAGGAATAGGTAGCAATGACTGCAAGAAATTGGCCCTAAAACAGCACCATCAGCTCTGAGAAGTCCCCAGACAGAGGTTTAGGAAAATGAAAATGTGTTGCTGGCAGGAATACTCATCAAATTGGAATTAAGGTGCATTGTTGTAAGAATAGAAAATGAGCTCGTGAAAGAAGCACTGCTGGAGTTTCATCCCTGTGCTGTTTACAAAAACAGGAAAGACCTAAATCAAGTTCCAGAAGTTGTCGAGCTGCCAACTCTATTATTTCCTAACTATGTTTGACACAGCAGCATTTTGATAAAACCCCCATTATCAGTTTCCAAATAGTTGCCTTTAAACCTTTGTTTCCATCCCCGTTTCCCAGACCCATCTCCTCATTCTTTGCTTTGGAAGCATCAATATATTTCAACAGATAATGATGAAGCCAGGAAGAGTATTGAGAGTCCTCTTTTTAGAAGAGTCAAAATACTGCAGCCTCGCACTAGAGAGCGAGGGTTGAAATTGCAAACTTATGATAATAGCATTTTCTTGTGCATGCCATTATCAAGTTTGTACCAGAAGATAAACATCACTCATCACCCCTTGGTATGTTATTAGGATTGTTTATGTATTTAAAGGTGGAAAAATAGATTTGTTTTCTCGTTATTGTCATCATTAATAGCATTTATACCATAAACATGAATTTTAACACTAGAAGAAAATGGAACTCTGAAAATATGTTAAGATGATTGACTGACTGGGGAGTTTCCCTGTCTTCATTAGCATTCTTGATTTAGTTGTGTTAGGAGAGCTAAATATATGGAGCGCATAAATAAATAAATGCAGAAGTTACACAGATGCTAAGTTGCTACTGCGCTTGCAGCTCTAGCTGGGCTTCAGGTAGCACCCTGCAGTTGTCAGGAGGAAATTAGAATGTGCATACCCCAGCCTGGCAGCCAAATTTTCTTGCAATATTCCTAAAATGAGTCCATTTAGTCCCTTTACTGAACCGGGCTCTTTGCATTGCAGTGAGAGGAAATGAGAGGCTTCAAAAAGAGGCTTTTGATCTGAAGTTAGTACACTGATTACAAGAAGCTTAAAACCTTGAGTGCCCACCAACTTTTTCACCGATGAAGCCGCTGTAAGACTTAGTGAGGCGCACTTGGTGTTTCCTTTGGCGTACCAGAGGATAGCAGAGCAAAATGGAAAGGTTAGTCTTTGAATTTGCCTTACTCCAGGTACGACCCCATTGCTGAGGGTGAAGCAGCTGTATCTATTTTCCTCTTCCCCTTTCCCTAGACTGTCTCCAGCCTCTGGCATCTGAGAATGCTGAGGGGATACAAAGCTAATTTTGTCACCGTTGTCACGCAATTCTTTTGCTGCGTTTCCTCTGCCAAAGCAGGTAAGGGACTGCACGCATCGTATCGGCCTCAGGTTGTCCTCCCTGGGCTGGGGACAATGAGTTGTGTCTGTGAGTGCGTGTATAGGTGGGTGTACACTTTATTTCTCCCCTCCTGCAGAACCTGTAGCAAAAAGGAAGAAATCTACCTGTTTTCAAAGGTGACAAAGATGGTTCAGAGACATATTTCAAGCTAGCAAAATTAACATTTCTCTTGTTCCAATTCCCCCAGTGATCCTTGAAGTTATAATAATTGAGTTTCATAACACAGTGCCTGTACTTGCATTTCCCAACGTGCTTTTTCAGAGGCTGGCCCTGTAACTTTGGCTGAAACAGATAAATGAGGTAAATGTAGCCCGATGCTCTGAGCTTCGTTTTTTTTCTCCTCAATTTCTGTTGTGGTTTTCCCTTTTCGCAGCCTTCTGGAAACGGTAGTTTTTGCCACACGCGCCTCTACTTTGAACTCCTCTGTGAGAGTTATTTTGTCAGTCCTAATCATATCAAAAGAGTAATAAGCTGTATTTTCAAGGTGTTTGTGCTAAATAAATGGGAGGTGTGAGTATCCATCAAGAGCAGGTGAAGAAACTTCAAAGGACAGAAGTGAAATGATCATTATCATATTTCCTTTGAAACTGTGGAGTTTAAATCTGAAGCCAGATGAAAACAATCTGAAGTACTCCTAGGTCAATAGAAGTTACTGTGCTTGGTAAAATCATTGTGCTCCCTGATGTGTGGTCTTTGAATTAATTTAAAGGTTATTAGAGACTTAGTGTCCACCCTTCTCTTAGAGAAAAATGCAGATCTAGAGAAAATATTCATTAACCTTTGATAAAAATGGTTTCATGCCATCTTGCTGACACCTTTCTTTAGTGTACTGTGGTTCAGTACCTCTGCTTGAGGTTTGAGCAGATGCTTGCCACAGCTTTCTTACAGAAGTGAGTGAGAGCCAGTAGCCTGTTCAGTATTTGCTGGTTCTGAATCGCCATGAAAGAAAATTAGGCTGGCTGATGGCTGGCGACTGTCAAGTTGACTGATTTTGCCTTTCTAACACCAAAGTCTTTATAGCCCTGTTTTAAAATGAAGAAAGAAAAGAAACAAAGGAATGACAGTAACCTGCACACTGAACAAGTATATCCACTGGTATTTAAGAGTCTATTTCAAATTTCCCTTTCATTTCCAAGGGATAGAGGGAGCAACTCCAAAATGTACAGACTTGAGAGACTCAGAGTCTAATTCTACTAGAATATCACTGATATCTGTCATGCAAAGGACAACTGAGTCATCACCGAAAAGCTTTTCTTATAAATAGCATCACTGTCACAACAACGTTATTGTTTTGTCTTCTATTGACATTAAGATTTAATTGTTCTTTGGTGGGACAGAATCACTTGATACTCTCGGAATAGCAGCAAGTTATCGTGAAAGAGTCCTGTATCCTAAATCCTTTTTCCTTTGCCATCTGTAGATACACAACTGGTGAGCAAGTCACTTCTCTTTGTGAAAAAAAGCCAAGTAAATTCAGCTCGCTGGGGTGAGCGGAGGAGATTGAAGTCTGCGTAGCTAGGGTAACTTTCAGGATTAGGGCTCGGAGGGAGCTGTTATTTCATGATGTAATGGAAATGTGAATGACAGGTTACACTGTGCCAGTGCATGGTACAGCACATGCAGAAGAAGGTCAAATATAATTTTTCAAAGTGTGTTGACAGCTGTGGAGCTAAAGGACATTATTTCATAATTCGCTTTTTTAGGGATTTTTAGAGGTTTCTCTTTTTCTTTAGATAAAGACAGATGTTTCTTAAAAGAAGAATTTCACCAGTTGTCAGCGGGGATTTACCAAGTACTTAAAAAAAAGAAATTGTACTCTCGTCAGGCAGTCTCCATGTATAGTGCTATAAAGAAGTGGTAAAAAAATGATGACATTCATTTTAAAATTGCTGCTTCAGCTCTAGTGAGACATTATATTTTAGCTGATAAGTGCTAGGAATAATGTTTTGCATAAATATTCCACAATATTGAGCAGATTTTGTGTCTATAATTAGAGCTTTGATTTACTCACAGGCAGAATTAATTAGGGAGTAATAGTTGTACTGTAATTCTTCTATTATAACCCAAGTTCAGTTCTTTTTCTTGTTAAAATCAGAAGTTCACAAATATTTCTATCACCTTCCTTGAAACACTACAGTCTGTTTAGAAAACAAATATCCTGGTATTAAATACAGGAACATGTGCTCTAGACTTAAGCTTAATTTACACTTGAAAAGGTCCATTAGAAGACTGCTAAAACTCTTGAATGAGGGAAGACTTGGGAAGAGGGTGCCTGACCAGATCCATGCGCATTTGAATGAAACACTAGATCTTGTGGATATCCTCAGCTACTTCCCCTCCTCAGAGTCCTGGGATAAGGAGAAAGGAAACAGGCAGGAGAGATTGGCTGCTGGAATTCTTGAGCACATTGTGTCCTCTGTACAGCAGCAGGGCAGGGATGGGACTTCTAGCTACAGACTAAGAGGAGTTTGTGACCTGCCCCGAAATGACAGTAATCAAAGGCAGATTGCAACAGCAGTTCCCAGCGGCTTTGGATCTTCTCAAGGTCTTTTCTTCCGATGACAGATCTTGTCTCCAAACACAGTGAGGAAAACAGAAGTGCTGACTGGCCTGGAAGCAAGGTGAAAGAGAAAAAAGCTCATTTGTGGAAGAGGGAGAGATTTGAGGTGCACTATGCAGCAAAAAAAGGGGACGTGGATTTGAAGCGTTTGTTAGCTCTATAGATTCATTTTATCAAGCTATTGGATGCTGCGATCAAATGGAGCAGCTGGAGGAACAAAGGCTGGAGAGCAGCCCGTGTGATAGCTTGTCCAGTCTATCACCACCGTGATCTAACCGCGGCCTGACGAGAGATGGGAGTGACCCATTCTCTCCTCATTTGTGCAAGGAGCCAAGAAGTTCTATTTCACGTTGACACCAGCCGGGCAGGGCAGAGAGTAATCCAGATGTTAACAACTCTGCCGGCGAAATGCACCTTCACTGATTTCTCCAGCCCCAGTGGATGCGCTTTGACAAGCAATTGATGCTGAAGGAAGATAAAGTTACTGCCTCCTTTAATCCAAATTCAGTTATCTTAGACACCTAAGCACAAGTGGCGTCATTTCACTACCTTTGAGGGACTTCTTTTCCCCTTCTCCTCCTGAACTTATTTATCGTTCTTGTACTTGGAAGCGTTTTCAGATAGCTTTGTTAGATCCTTCTCAAACAGGAACAAAAAAAAGACCTTGGAGCTCAACTCTTTGCTCTGAGCGCTGGTAAACTTAGTTTTTCAGAGTTCTGTAGTGGTTTTTCCTTCCCTGTGGAATGAAGTGGACAACCAGGTCCCAGAAAGGAAAAGTAAAGAGTATAATGGTATTTAGGAAGTCTCAAATCCTTGTATTTAGGATTCCTATTTGGTGGACCATCAAGTCATCTTTAGAGATGAACGATCTGGTGCGTTTTAATGGGGTGATAAATTGATACATTAGTAGATACATGATCCTCATTCATGTCAAGAGCAGCTTGCTCAGCAGATGTCCTCTTTTCAAAAGCTGATGCCTCATGAAAATACAGACCAAATGTGCACATACATCTCATCTGACAGAATGAATTAGCTTGTGAGCAATGGTTTTTTTTTTTCTGCATTTCTCTGTACAGGCTCCTGACAATCTACCATGAATGCCCAGCCTATCTTCTAGTTTCTTTTCCTACATTCTCGGTGTTGTTTCTGAAGCTATAGACCCAGGAATACTAGGTCAGCTGTTGCTCCAATGTGTAATTGCCCTTCTAATATTCAACACTGCAAGCTTCCTTGGGGCAAGTATGAGCCGAGGCAAAGCTCAGTGCTGACAAGCTAGAGGGAAATGACCACTGACTCTTCTGTGAGCCAAACAGAGTTGTGCTCATTGCTTAGGATCAGGCCCCACGCGGTGGTGAGCAGCTTGTGTGATCATCTTCTCAACAGTTTGCCTTTTTCAAGCTGCTGTAGCTGCCATGTGGTGTCTCGGCTCCAGAAAGCCCCACGCTAGCAGAGGTCTCAAGAGGATACAAATCAGCCTTTTAGATGTAAAAAGAAAACCGCGTATGCCAAGGAGAAGGGCTTCCATTTCATTCAATATCCATGAACTGATACGTTTGCAGGCTGCATCCTCATTTGCTGGTGGTGGATCCCGTGGCCCAGTCCCCCCGTGGAAATGATTCAGGGTACTGTATCAGAAAATTGCTTTGATGAGTCCCAAGTTTGCCAGTTTGGCTTTAATAGAAAAATTGCGCGAAACTATTTGAGTTACGATTGTGCCGGGCTTTTAAGAATGCATGAGTGCAGTTTCTATTCTTCACACTTAATTCTGGTTTTCAGAACAGAGAATAGTCTGAGAAATATGGGCATGATTTACTAGTTGCTTCAGTACAGTGATGAAAATGCAAGTGGTGTACCAGTGATGTATTAGCAGAGGAGATTCAGTCATAAATAAAAAGGAACACCTCTGAAGGTGACACAGATTCCAGCCGTAGCTCAAATATTTGATGATCTTACAAAAACTGTTTATGTTTAGATTTAAGAATGGATATAAAATTATACTTCTAAAATGTAATTAGCAATAGCTCCTTATGGGATTACAATCTGTCTCTTCAATGTGAATGTACTGCTGAGGAAATGCATCAGACTGACAGCAGAGTTATCGCTACAGCTTCCTGGCACTGTTCTATCAGATTATTTTGGGATTAGTGGAGAAGTCTACAAGTCAGTCATTGGCCACTCTAGTGATCGCTCTCCTTCTGTAAATAGGGAACGACTGAAAATACAGAGCCAAACTTACTAGTTCATTTGGGAGTTTTAGTGGCAAGCTCAGTTTTTATGACAGACTCTGAAAGGTCTTCTGACAATGTTTATTTTTGTGGGCGTTTGTATCCACACAGAGATGTAGTTGAGTGGGGTCCGTGGGCCTGTGTTTGACAGCCCCGAATTTCAGACCTGAGAGCTGAAGACACATCTGCTAGGCGTGCTCATGTCAACATTGCCATACCTGCCCTTGCGTGTGATGCTTAGGAGGTTCTGTGAAGGTGTGGAGAGAGGTCCAGCATTCTCTCTAAGCACTAGATTTTCTCTGCAGGCTTCCTGGGAAGGCTAGACTTTGTGTTGGCAGAGTGAAGTCTTACACAACTCAGGTAAAGACATAGTAAATCTTCCTTAACCTTGGGACAGGCATCTGTTAAATTATGTGACCAACAGTCTAGAACTTCCATCTTTTTTTTTGAAGCAGCAAATCTAAAAAAAGCTGTTTCTGTGGGTGCTACCAAATATATGATGATAAGTTCTGATTCCTGTGGAGTCCAGTGGCCTGGAAGAAGTAAAGTAAGAAAGACTTCTTTGTGGAATACCCCATCTTGTCACCGTTTTCTTTTTTTGCATGTCAACACTGAAAGATCTTGGTTCTTAACTTCTAGACTTCTTGTCATTAGAGAGGCCGAGAGCTCCTTTTGTTTCCTGCTACTTCTCTGTACCAAAGGACCTCAGGTCAACCATGAAAATTAAAAAAAATAAAGAGTTTGCTATGTGATGAAGTGCATTGTAAGATGCTACGGATGAAACAGGAGGTTGTTAAGATGATAATAGGGTGTAATCTTTGCATGTAAGGAAGATCTGCCAGAAGAAGAGTTTTTCAGGAATCAAACCATCAACGTGGTAGCCAAAATGGACCAGAAAATTGAGTCTGTTTGTGGGGTTTCCTAAAAACCTGTGCTTCAGCACCTGGAAAATGTTTCCTTAAACTGGTAGGTTGAGTCTGGATTTAAAACCATGCTGTCCATTACCATGTTGTAAAAGGAGGGAAATAAGTTTCTTAAAATTTACCTGTTGTTAATTTCTTGTGTGCACATGCAACTACACAGCAAATTCTGCAGTTCCCTTGCACTTAAATCAACCAGATGAGAGCTGCTGTCCTGGAGAACTGGGGACTTTTCAGTGTTAATCAGTGAAACTACAAGACTACTACCAAAGATTAGTGTGAAAAGGAAAAGGCTCTACACCTACTTCTGAGGCCTTGCATTTATATTTTCATGCCATGCAGCTTCCTGAAGTCCTTAGTTATTCAGACAAAATTCACACATGAATATTAATGAGAACATGATATCCTCTCTGTTACAAGTGTTCAGACCACAAAACTATTTCATACTGAATATTTAATGACTAATCATTCATCATCTCTTGGTGAGGATTCAAAATGTGACTACATAGAAAATGAATTCTCTGGAGCGGTTGGTATGGTGTCAGATAAACCACTTTCTTTACATTCCCCAAGGAAAGTAAAGCGTGGGCCAAAATTTCTGCTCTAGTATATTTTTATAGTTAGTAGAGCTGCTGTTTTACTCTGATCTGTTATTCTTGGAACAGTCAGAATTATCTCTAAGCTCACAAAACAGACTTATAATCTAGCAGAAACCTAACGGTGTCCAAGATTCCCATAATAGATGGAGTTTGAGCTGTAGTAAAATTTTCCAACCCTTCTTTTGATATGTGCAAGCTTCTTAGAATAAAAAAAAAAAAAAAAAAAAAAAAAAAAATCCCAGGCTACTAATGCTCAGAAACCCAAAAGCTTTTCTTGGCTTAATTCCTGGTGGGCCAGTTGGCATAAACCCAACTTTTTGTGACTTACTCTAATAACAAAATACTCGCTGCATAGGTTTATTCTAATCACAATTCTCTGCAGGATTCAATAAAGCTCAATATGTTTGTGAGCTTTCCTGGAGCAGAGTTTACCTACCTTGAGACAGAAGTACCACAGGAAGGATAATTTGGATTACAATAGTGCAGACCACTCTATCTGGCATCTGGGTTTTGACCAAGTTTGGTAATTATGTTTTTGCAGTATAAAATTCATCCCTATGCTTTGCTGCTGGATTTGAGGTCACAATTGTATCTTGCAGTTATGTCATGAGTAAGATGTCATTTTTCCTCCAGACCTGAGTTCTTTTGGGAGAATGGTTTCTAAGACTTTGGTATATGAGGTTAAATCTGGCAGAATTTTCAAACCCAGCCTCTCTTAGACTTTTTAAGGTTTTGAACCTTGGGTTTCAAGTTTATTCAGTTTGAAAGATGAGTGCCCCTGGTAGGGTTAGTTGCACAATATATTTGGAGCACCTGTGGTAACATTTGTATTGGAAAGATCCTAATAGATCTGCTGAACATGCCAAGATGAGCAGTTTAGGGAGAAAGAGTGAGGAGAACTGTGCTGGGCCTCAAATGTGTTCCATTTCTCTGGTTTGTGGATTTCAACAGTAAAGGGTATTTATATGAAAGAGAAAGGATCACTATAAATGTATTGCAGAAATTCACACTGTAAATCTTACCTCGATGGGGGCGAAGGGGCAGAATTTTCTTCACATCTGTTTGTTGCAGCCACTTTTATGTCGCTGCTATGGTTATGAGATCTGCAGCCTCTACTTTTCCCCAAATTAATCACCTCGCAGTTAAAATCCCTCATCAAGATTGCATGCCAAAAATGGCAATAAAAATAATAATAAAAAACTCCAGCAACAAACAAACCTGAAGAGACTGCAGCAAACCATTAAAACTGAGAGGATTCAAAATAAATCTTTAAGCTTTCCCAATACCCAGTCAGAATGAAGAAACTTTGTTTTCTTGCCAGCTATTTCTATGGCTTCTTCACTGTCGTATCCAACTGCCTCACTAACGTCAGCCGTTTGCCTTCCCAGTTTGCCACTCGAATTCATTGCAAGGTGTACAGCAACTTGCCAGGGAAGTCTCTAACAGTACAGCACGCTGAGTCTGGGCGTTAGCCAGCAGCTCACCTTACCAGATTGACATCTGCAGGGTACACAAGGTACTAGCTATTTGCATGCAGTTTGGGAATATGGTCTTCAGACTGGATTTTGGCAGTACCACTTGCAGTTATTTAGCAGCCTCAACATTATTACTCTGATTTGAATTGACGTGACATTGTTGTATTTCTGGAGGAGTGATGTAGGTGCTGAAACAGAGCTGTGGTGCTGTATTAGACACCTGATCCATGGAGATAGCCTGTTGGGCCAACAGATAGAGTGCGGGGCTGGCAGCAGACCCATGCCTTCAGGAGCAGTAGGGTGGATCCGTAATGCATCTTAGGTGGTCCTGGCTGTGTGTATTTAGCCAAGGGAAGTCCCCCTAAAATGTCATTAAATTAAAGGTCTTGATTACATCAGAGTCCAGTTAGGTACCAGAAGTGTCAAAAGCATCAGGAAAAATCCTTCTGGTCTGAGTTGAGTTGTTTCTGGGCCATGCTGTTCTGCTACAAACCCTTCAGCGGGGTTGTGTCTGTGTGCAGGGTGAGGCCTCTGCTGGGACGTGCATGTCTGCTGCCTAAGGCTTCTGTTCACAAATGGATTCACACTCTAGGATTTTAATTTGACACATAGTCACAGACTTGAGATACTGCCTTTAAAAAGGGGTCTCTGTGGAAGAACTTGTTTTCATTTCCATTTACAGCACCAGAATTAATGACCTGGAAGTGTTGGTAAGCATTAATGAAAGGTGCTTCTGGTGGAGAGGAAGAAAAAATAAATAAATAAGAAAAAAAAAAACAAAACCCAAGGCATAATTCCCCTGTAGAAGAATAACACTTCAGTTTTAACTTTCTAGAGGAATTTACAAAGCTGCTGTTAGTACTGTGTGGAATGCATTCCTCTGGATAAGAAAATGAGGTCCCAGCTTACATGAAAAGTAAACAACATGTCAATAAAAAAATGGGGGAAAGATGTAGCAGTGAGCAAACTGGACTTTTAACAGGCACACTGCAAGTCAAACTCTTTTCCCTCTTGATCTGTTGAGCACTTCCGTGAGAAGGGATTTGGGAGGTTTCCCAAGGAAAGAAATCCTATGAAACACCTTAACACGGAGCCGAGAGGTGTTTCACGCAGGTTTGGATGGGAGATTTTGGGCCCGGGTGAGTCAGAGGGAGAAACTTTGGCAGCCTAGAATTTCAATGAGGTAACTGCCTGCCGTAGGGTTTCTTGGAAATTTAAGTATTCGTCTCCTCGGAGCTTATAGAGACAACAGATGGAAAAAGAAAGAAGAAAGATTGAAGTTATTTGGTGTGCTTTTAGATGGAGAGAAAGAGGTGACCCCAAAGCATATGAAAATCATAGGAAAGAAAGGGAGCTTTGGGAGGACGAGTAGCTGACTTGACAAGTACAGAGAGGACAGTGATCTTGGAAATGGTCTCTTGCAAAGTGTAAGTTGAGGTTTTCAGACTGAAAAACTTTTTTCCACAGGAAATGTGATTTGAGTCTTGAAAAAAGTCTTGGAAAAGTCAAACTGCACCACGGCTGTTCCCGTGTGTGTTCCGTAAACCATCACTTTCTGGTAGTCGGGTGCAATGCTGCATGCTGTTGGCAAATGCACAGACGTTTTTTTATTGATATATCAGCTTTTCTGAGAGTGAACTTCATAGTTAACTGAACACATGAAAGGCTTTGTGAACCCTAAACAACTTCCAGAGCAAATAGTTTTGGTTTTGTTCACCAAGGAAGAGTAGTTACATTATATTAACAGCTGATGTAACACTCTGTGTTGTGGTTTCTTGAGGCTTCTATCTACCCTTCCTCTCTTTCACTCTAAAATAAACATGACAGGACACAGCCTTGAGATGACCAAATGATAAAACAGGGCAATCTTTTTTTAAAAGCATGGATATTACTGAGGGAGTCAAGTCTAATAAAGGATCAACCATTTATTTTCTTTGTTGGCTGAAGCAGGAAGGCATTGTGGTCTTGTACTAGTGGTCTCTCTCTGCAAGTAATGTGTACTTGATGACTGAACGTCAGTGTTTCACAGATACAGGAGATTAATAGCCCCCCAAATGACATCTAGCACCCATTTAGGTGGGCTACTGCTGGATTTATCCTGTTCTGTGGCCCAGAACAGTCATGAGGATGTTGCTGGACTTGCTATTTGTTTCTCGTATGAAAGCTGTGCACTTCCTGCCCTGCCATCTGCTGTAAAGGGTACTGATAGTGAAGCTACTGGTATGCAGTGGTACAGTGCTGTAAGGTAAGGGTATAATACCAGTCTTATGGACTGGTTGTAACACTTCACCAGCCTTACAGGATGGCATTTCAGTGGTTCATTTGGCCCCCTTTTTATAAATCTGTAGGTGATTTATGCATGGAAATCTGATAGCAAGTTTTTTGGTGGTTTGTTTCCCAAAGCTGGAAATATTTTCCCTATATGCATTGATCCTGTCTAGTTAGCTACGGCATCTCTGTCCAGCATGGACTGCCAGGAAAGGCCAGCATTAGTTCTGGACGGGTGTGAGGGTGTAAGCTTATTATAAAATGCCTACAATGCAGCGTTGATCAAAAGATGACTGCTTTCATTGGTAAGTGCAAGGGACAAATAAACTCATTGCAGTGCACCTGCCTTGTCATCCCTTGACTTCACAGGGGTGCTGTGTTTGGAGGGGCTGCGCTTTCTTTGTGTCTTTGAAGGAGAAACTAGCAAGGGTACTAGTGGGTACGGAGCCCTGAACCCCTGTGTGCATAACAGCACCAGGTTTCGCTGTTCTCTTCGCGTTGTCGTCTGCCGTAGTAGTCACAACATGCCAACATCTGAGGGTTATGCTCTGTGTATTTATAGCTAGGCGAATGTTGAGATGAGTATAAAATTAGAAGTATAGTTCAAGATACAAGATTAAGAGGAGAATGATAAGTAAAGCCAGTGAAATGCCTTCTCAGGGCAGAAATTTTGCAATAAAATACTGATTAGATTTCACCCCCTAGGCTGCACGATCTTTATTTTATACACAGTGTACCTAATACACCTGTCTGTGAGGCATACACAGAGACACTACACATGTATCTGTGTGCAGTTATTCTAATGCTGGAGTAAAAACTATGGTGAGGCAGCACCAGTTTTTCTAATGGTTTACAAAACTTTACATTTTAAAATGGTCTTTTCTCCCACTTACTCATGAATTGCCTCCGAGTTAAATCTCACGAGCCATATACATAACAGAAAAGAAATCATGTCCTCTAGGTAGACGGGTAACTGCCCAATCAAACTGAGAAGAATGGTTGGAAAGGTATTTACAGGGCTTTTCTTTACTAATGATTCAGAAAGTAGAAAAGTTTCAGGCCATACCTATTGAAGACAACACTCAAGCCGGTTTAAGTAAGGATATGTTGCTGAGCCAAGGTCTTTGTAGTGAATTAGCAGCTGAGGTGGCAAAGTCAACCCTGCAGTGCTAAATTTTACTTAGTCTCATTATGGATCGTGCTTATTCATTCTTTAGAGAAAAATTTTCACATGCCTCCTGTTCCAGATCAGTATGACTTGATCTAGGTGTTACATGCTCAAGATATCTTACTTTTCAGGCAGCTTCTGTGCAAAATTTCATCAGTAAAAGGCATTGGGGTCCTTCAGCATCTGTGCAGGCCATCTATTTTGCCTCTTAATGAAATGCTTGAGTTTGAGAAATGAAATATAGTTCCCAAAGATGCTGAAGTGCAAACAACCGCATGATGTACTTCTGCACTTTGACCATGGGCACCCTAGTCTTGTATCCAGTTCGCGTGGATGTTTGGATGCATTTACTTTCAAACAGGAACCTTATATGTAGCAGAGAATGATCTTTTTATGAGATTAATTAGTTCAGCTCCTAAGAGACCTGAGCATGAGTAGTTATGGGAATTGATATCTGGCATTAATTGCCATCCGTGCTGCGTGGCGTCTACACGCACACGTGGCTCAGCTTTTGGGTGCAGCGTGGCTTGCAAAGAGCAGCTGGGAAATTCAGTAGTTTTCACAGCACGGGTTTGCTTTCATTGCAGGCTTCTGAAAAATGCAAATCTATGTGAACTTTTAGTTTTTCCATCTTCCTGAAAGCTGAAGATTGGAGATGGAAGTTCGTGCCATTGCAGCATATCTCAAAATACTCCCTGTGAGGCACTTTCCCAGCAGGGCTGTGGAGGTGGTTTGGTGTCCGGGGGTCATGCAGGCCAATTGTCCACCCTTGTCTGTGCTACACTGATAAACTTGGAAGCAACCCATTGATAAGATCAGAGGGCGGTTTGCCACAGTAGTTGCGATTGCCCAGGCCCGTGTAGATAAGGTTATCGTGATCTATGTCAAAGGAACTGTATTATGTATGAATTCAAGAGATATTTAGCAAATTTATATACAGCTACTATTTGTGTGTTACTGATGGCTCACTTCTGAGCCTTCCATATTTAGCAAATGGAATTGATCTTCTCTTTTTTTTCCAGAAAATGTGTATCTCAAGAGTGAGGTGGATATCTGAGACTCCCTTGGTAGCAGGAAGCTTGTTGCTGTGTGGCTGTGTCCTAACCTGTTAAGATAAAATCATACAATCATCAGGGTTGGAAGGGACCTTAAAGATCATCTGGTTCCAAACCCTTTGCCATGGGCAGGGGAACCTCCCACTAGAGCAGGCTGCTGAGAGCCCCATCCAGCCTGGCCTTCAAAACTTCCGAGGATGGGGCTTCCACCACCTCTCTGGGCAACCCGTTCCAGTGTCTCACCAGCCTCGTGGTGAAGAAATCGTTTCTAAGGTCTGACCTGAATCGACCCACCTCTAGTTCTGATCCATTCCCTCCAGTCCTATCACTGCCCAACAGCCATGGCTACTGTATTATTTACTTAACCTCCCACAGTTACTCTTCTGCATTAAATGCATACTTACCTCGTTACAAGTACACTTGAAATTCTTCTCAAGGGGTCTTGAGCATCTGCTTTTAAATACAATTTGAAAGAACTGTTTTTCCCTGTTTTTGACTTGTCATCCCTAATGTGTCTTCCAGCAGCAGGGGTTCAGGTCAGAACTGCAAGTCATTATTTTCTTCTGGGAAGGATTTCCCTTCAGGTTGGTAACTTTTTGGTGTTAGTCCTTATTGCCCCATCTCAGCTTTTGCTAATGGCCAGTGAATTTGCAAGGCATTTCTGAAGATGAAATGAGGGAAGTGGTTAGCCATCTCCTCAGGTGTCAGGAGTAAAACCTGCTGCTTCACATGTCCATCAACACTGAATCTTGAGTGAGATGTTACCTACGTTTTTTGAATTTGAATCATTTTAATGCAGGGAATTCCTCAGGAAGCTGAAATCTTAATACTGATTATGAATATTATGCTGAGTGAAACGAGACATTTTAACAGAGATTGAGCTAAATTAGAAATTGGAATTGGTCTGTGGAAAGCTTAATAGGCTTGGGATAATAGTAACAATTGGCAATACTTAAAAAGAGTAAGAAAAAGCCAATAGAAGGACATCAGACTAGACTAAAGAGAAAAGGAGGATGTGACTACTCCCAGCTGTTGGACAGATACTGACTGAGAAAGCTGCTTAGAGGCAGCTGAAAGAAGGATTATTTTCTAACCCATCCTGGATCAGTGGGTGAAATTTCACTGTGTCTTGCTTAGCAAAATTTGGAGTCTGTACTTATAATCCAGAGGCTGAAGGCCCCTTCTAAACTTAGGTGTCTGTTATTTAAATATATAATTTTTTCTTCTTTCCAAAAATAAATATTATCTTGCAACATACAAATGATAATGTAAAAAGTTACTTTGATTTAGTTCTCTGCTTCTATATAATTGCAACATTCCAATTACTGAAGTGCTGTATCTTTACAGTATGAAAGTGTGGTTGTCTTTTGAGAGGTCACATGAATTAATGCTTCTCTAAAATATGGGGTTTGTAGTATGATAAAACACTTTATGGAATGTTTTAGATACATTTAGATGTTTTAGATACCAAGAAATTTGTGGGAAGCCTTTTGAGTGTTAGTAAAAACTGATGTGTGTGTAATGTAATATTATCACAGGTAGTATATGGCAAGATATGGAAGTAGTAATTGGGAAAAAAGAACATAGATAGAATTTATATAAATACTTGTGTTCGAAAGCTTTATCATCTTTGGTTGTTAATTTGAAGAATATCTCAAAAGTGTGAGGATTTTTCTTTTTCTGTGTCTTGATACCCAAGCTCACTTGACTCCAGCAAGACTAAGTCCTTTAGTCACTTAACTGTTAAGTTAGTAACTTAACTAACTTAGAAACTTAAAACTTAACTAACTTAGAAACTTAAAACTTAACTAACTTAGAAACTTAAAACTTACTTAACTAACTTAGAAACTTAAAACTTACTTAACTAACTTAGAAACTTAAAACTTACTTAACTAACTTAGAAACTT
>JANHGN010024803.1:24217-38089 GCA_024605025.1 Megaceryle maxima
AAAACTTAACTTAGTTAGAAACTTTGCTAAGTCTTAGAAACTGTTTTCTGATAAATAAAAATATTAGAAGAATATTTTTCTCACTCAATGTTTTAATTGGTTTTTTGTTTGTTTGCTTTTATTTTGATCAAAAGACAGGGGGGTTTTGTTGTTATTTTTTCAAGTTCTACAAATATTTCCATTTAGATTTGCTTTCACATATGTCAGCCTGGCTGTAATTATACGTTTTCTCTGTCATCCTGCCTATAAAATAATGACATTATTACAAGTGTACTTAACTGACAAACAGCTAGAAAAACGGGTCATCTTGGATGGTTTCTGTTTCTTTATGCTGTCTGTTGATCTAGCAGGCACTCGTTAGGGCTGTAGTAGTGGCAAACAGCATAGTTTCCATACCTGCTGTTTGTCAACAGCAACCTTCACACAGATGCTGAAGGTCCAGTCACTGAAATGAGCTTGATTTTTAGAGAGCACGTCAGCAGCCCGCTGCTGCAGCTCCCTCACACCCTCTCTCACTGCTGAGTGAAGGAGGTTAAATGATTTTCTTTCACCTTTAAAGCGTGTTAAAAATTATGCAGCCTTCTGAAAGGAGGCCCTATTTAAATCTGGCTATTTCATAGTGAAAGTAAGAAATGTGATTTTTATTTGAAGCTTTTAGAAAGGTGTTGAATTGATTGGTAGCAAGTGTGATTGATTTTAGATTTAGCATAAGGAAGGTTGTGGAAGTTGGACTGCCCTCCCATCTTTGCTTTTTCTCGACAAGGACATAGGAGGTGGTGTGTTCTGGGCTGCTGTGAATAACTAAGAAGTGATTTTATCTCAGCAGTAGGCCTGGACAAGAACCTTTTCAAGGTAATTCAAACTTTAAAAAATACTCTGAATGAGAATCTTAATATAAACATTAAACAAAAAAAAAAAGTTTATAAAGGTCAACCCTAACAAATTGTTTAATGAGCTACCAGGATTTTTTTCTAACTTAATTTAGACTTTATATTTTATTAGGATACTAAATTTCTACTTTGTCGTGCACGTATATGAGATACTTAGACATGAGAGATACTGAAGGGTGTCCCATTTAAAGGTTGTTGAGTGTTCCCTCCTGCTACTTTTTCCATCGCCTATAATTTGACTGGTGTCTGCTGCTTGGGAATGGAATTCTCTCTATTTGTGCTCTGCTCCATTACTGTATCAGATCTGCTTTGCTCTGAAAAAAAACCAAACAGGTTCAGAATGAGACTAGGGAAAGCCATTGCTTTTCAGTGGTAAAGATTTCCATGGAAAATTTTATAGTACTGATCTATTTTAAGGCAAGGACTTGACATTTCAGGAGAAGAGAGAAATGCCTTTTTTGTTCTGCTGAGAAATGCCCCCCAACTTGGATCAAGTTGTAGTTATTTGAAAATTATGGTTTGCACATTATTAAGAGATACTGCTTAATCTTAATGGGGGCGATGTTCCTTTTGCTCTAAGTAAATGTCTTGCAGCTCTGATTTGACTTTTTTAAGTTCAGAGTTACAACTTTTAAACTGGTATTTGTCTGAAATAGCTTCCCTAAGCTTCCTTCCAGTTTCCACACCATTACTACTGTGTGAAGATGACAAGTGTTATGCAGACCGTCTACATAGTGGTCCTGTTAAATGCCTGGACATCAGGAGTCCTGTTTACCCCTTCTGTTCATGTAAGAGCCCCAGTCATTCATTTAAATAATCTCCAGGTTCCTTATTTATGTAGGCAAAGGCAGGAGTGTCTCTATTAATTCTCATGAATAAAATGTCCACCTAGAAAGAAAAAGCAGGAAAAGCAAAGAGTTGTTTGCGTTCTGTCTGGTTTCCGATGGCAGGAGTAAATCTGCAGGCTTCAGACGTTTCCATCCTGTATAAGGGCAGAAAGATAAGGAGGATATTTTAGGGAATTTAAGTATAGCTGCCAGCTCAATCTGAATGTTTCTAGTGGACGTTTATTTGCTGCTCACTTCAGTGTGTTTGCAGCCCGCTCAGACTGGATTCTCATTTTGCAAGTGTGCTAGTTACAAAGGAAGAAAATGATCTCATTCTTAGATCTGGCTTTTTTCTTTTAGGAAAATCAATATTTTCTACAGTTCATTTCAGTAGCTTCAGTAGTTTCAGTGCAATTTAGTGTTGCTGTTTGGAGAATTCATGACATCAAAAATATGATGCTTTTTCTCCTTTTTGTGATATTGTGGCAACTTGCACGAGTTTTTCGTTTGTCCTCGTTGCCAAGCTAGAAGATGGAGATGGTAAAGCCGTACAATTACCTGAAGGATTTAGGAATTTTAGATGAATATTTCATTTTTCTGGCATTTTCCATGTGCTGGCATTTAAGGAAGTTGTTGCATCTGATGCAAAGGTAAACTGTAGATACTTTGTAGTGATAAAAAACCACCTTAATATATGAAAGCTTTATTCTTTGTATGTACATGATCTATAACTTAGTCTTTGCTAACTGGCTACTTCCAGAAAAAGCAAAACTTGCTCTGGTTCAAATTTTGATGTGAGATTTCAAAATGTTCCAAACCCAGTTTCATTTATTTATGGCTGTTGATACTGGAATTCCAGAAATACCAGAGCACCGTTAT
The DNA here is from genome assembly GCA_024605025.1 of Megaceryle maxima. Taxonomy (NCBI): domain Eukaryota; kingdom Metazoa; phylum Chordata; class Aves; order Coraciiformes; family Cerylidae; genus Megaceryle; species Megaceryle maxima. The sequence continues at coordinate 26,814 of JANHGN010024803.1, forward strand.
CTGTGCCTGTAAAAACACATCTTCTAAAAATACACATTTGATTTGGTTAATTGCTTTAGGAGTAGAAAATGAAGGGAATAAATAATAAATATTGTTCCTCACAAAATTATAAAAAAGGCTACTGGGTATGAAAGTAAAACCCATCAAAAGTAAATTCTTAGTTGTAATACTTGAAAATTGGTTTCCAGATTCCAGCAAGTTAATAAAGTGTGTGGAAAGCATACCTTATTAGAATAATATTACTATATTGTAGAACCACAATATGCATTATATCTAATGATTAGACTTTATTAAATCTTTTCATTGTTTGACCAGTAAAATTGGATTTATAGCAGCTAGCATTTACAATCTCCAGAAATCTGAAATCTATAGTAGTCTGCCATCTGTTAGATAGCTTAGCTGGCTTTTCACTCAGAATTCAGCTGGGTAAACAGAGTTTTCTAGCTGGGCTTCCATCAGTTGAACAATCAGCCTTCGACTTGGTTTTATAGATTTTGAAGCAGGAAGAAAAGAAGAGGCTTGTGGCTCGATGCAGAATGCTCTGCCGCGGTAAGAACGCTTCCACAGGATTGCTGGGCTTTACCAAAAGCCAGTTGTTAAGGTTTAAAGCCATTCAGCATCTACTGCTTGAGATTCATTCAGATTTATATAAATCCCTTCTCTAGATTCCACCATGCAAAATTATTCACTCGACACTGCTTTTGAGATGCTGCAATAACGGTGAAGTGAGAATCTGAACAGGAGGTGAACTAGCAAGTTAAAAGAAAAGTCTCAGGGATATTAAAAAAACAAACAAACAAACAAAAAAAAAACCCCAAAAAACCTTTCACTTAGCTTTAATTTAAATCCATTAAATAGGTAAATAAAAAATAAAATAATTAGTCCTTCTTTTTTTTTTCCCCCTAAGGCATTTTGATCTTTGGAAGTTTAGAGCAGAGTTTTTGGACAGAAAAATGAGTGGAATTATTTGAGTTTGGTACTTTTTTACTTCCCATTGTGGCATGTATTTTAGCATTTAATCTTAAGAGCACAAGATTTTTCAAAGTGGTAAACCATTTATTTTCTAGAAATAGAATATTAGTAGAAAAACAGATAAATAAGAAAGCCAGACTGACAAGACAGTTATTGAATGGGAAATCTTTGGATAACTGAAAGAAAAAAAGCACTGAAGTCAATTGAGCTTTTTCATTCTCTTGTACATTTCTTGTCCAAGTTTTGTTTATTTGGAAAAAATGTGAATTCTTGAGAGGATCACCTTCTGTTCTGGTGCTGATATTGCTGCTAGTCAAAGAAAATTGAATGTCACAGAGATAAAAATGGATAGTAACTCCACTTCCTAGGAAAGGGTAATGGCAGAAGTAAGAACTTTTTCTTTTGAAGTTCCTTTGTTCATCACATTTCAGCTCTATCTTTTCTCCTTTGATTTCTTCTCCTCTGATAATCATCCCCAGGCTTATGAAACCATTTATTTCTAGAAAGCAGTCATCAGATACGTAAACTTAGGAGTTGATACTTTTATAACCATAACCTTTAGCGTGTGGCAAAGCGCGTGGCACGGCTGAAGTAGGAAGGCACTGATAAAGAAGGAGATGAAATAAGAGTTTCTTTCTGAAGTATGTTTTGCTGTTACATTGTGGGAGAAAAATTTAGGTTCGCTTAAACATACTTGCCTACCTTCCAACGACAGTTGTCTGAGGGAGCACGAAGGTTCAGAACGTCCTGGTCAGCACAGTACGTCTAGAGTAGTAGACTGATAAAGCCAGTGAAAGTCTTTGGATGTTTGTCACTGTTAAATGACTGTCGTGGCTGCAGGCGTGGTTTTGCGTATGGCCAATGCCAAGTGACATACTGCCATGTGCTTCCTGTGATCTCCCCAGGAACTGCATGAACCAAGGGCAGGTTCCAGTAAATGGTTCAGATGGGGCTATGCTGCTTTTGCCAGGAGGCGAGTTCAGCCATAATGGACTTAAGCAGAGTGACAACCCTGGCCCTCTGGACCAGAGACAACACTTTGTCACTGCTTTTGCGTAGCTCTGGCCCATGTTGTACGAGGCAGTAGCTCCCCTAAGGCAGAGGCAGTACCTATAATTTGGTTGAGGGTAAGCTTTTCAATGAACTTTGAAGAGACTGTTAAGTTTCAAAAAGTCCTTTCCAGTATCAATTGCAATGCTGACAATGAATCTGAGATGTATTTTTGTCGGCTGTAGTAAATCCTTTGTATCATTTTCTTCTGCTTTGTCATCGAGATTTAGGAGCAAAGGGAAGCTGACTACCACGCTGTCACTGTGTTTCCACAGTGACTTTTTCCAGACCCCTTAACAGGACACACTGAAGTTCAGGTCAGCAAAGAACATGCAGCTAGATCTCATTTGCTGTGTAGGTCGGTGATCATTGCTGCTTTGGTCTAAGAAGCCTTGAAATTCCTCGCTTTTCCCTTTGCTCCAGCTACCCTTGTCTATGGCTTTTTTGCAGCAATGCTGCTGCTTTTAAAGGGATTAAGGGTGGATGTCAGGAAGGGAGAGTCTGCCATTCTGTGGGTTGGATTTTTTTGGGAAATGGAGCTGTTCTGATGAGTGCTGAGTTTTTTTTTCCCCAAAAGGGGAGGATACGCTCGCTCTTCGTAATGGAGACTGGTTTTCAGATTTTGTCCTGGGAATGTAAAGGCTGGTGTAGAAAGGAGAATTGTTTAGTGAATAAGAAGAGCTTAGGACTTAGGTCATCAGAGTTTGCCTGTTTGGCATGAACTTCCTGGGGATGCTTAGAATATCTCTGGTGCCAGCCTTAAATGAAGACAGTAGGGCTTGATCTCTTCACCATCCTGTGTGAGGAGAAGTGAATATTAGAAATTCCCAGGTGCCTTGATATTGACACTGGTGGTTCAGAAGTGTTCCATGGAATATTTTTCTTGATGTTGAAATAAAACTCTGTGTGTTTTGGAATTTTAAACCTGTCAAAACCAGGTTAAAAAAAACAAAGCAAAACAAAACCAGGTTTCAAAAAAAACCCAACCCCAAACATCAAAAAGCTGAATTTTCTATTGTATAAGCTTAATATGACTGGCCTTGATTTTTATCTGTTAGTCAAGATCCATTACCAGTATTTTGTGCTTGTGTTTATTCCTGACGGTGGCATTCTGATAGTGGACACTTAAATGTTAAATTATTAACCTGCAGCAAGCACTAATACACTAAAGGATCCTTTGAAGGAGTTACAGCAATCACTGTATTTTTAAATAATTGACTAATGGAACCAAATAGTTGCCCTCTGGTTCAAGGAAAAGCAGTGAGTCAGTTAGTTCTGCACTTCAATCAAACAGACATAAAGGCTTTAATTGCCTAATGCATAGTATGAATGTCACTCTTGCAGTACAGTATTTCATTGTTCACCAGTCTACAGCAGTTACCTCAGAAAACGTGCATAGAGATTGTGGATTTCAACTCACACGGTTACAAAAGAAGAAACTAGAGTTGCAGACAGGAGTTGATGCTTTCTGAGGTGTAAGCTTGAGCTGTGTTGTAAGATCAGGTCAGCCAGGAGAGTGTGTTGTCATTAGAGTGGCCAAGAGTTCAAAGGTATTCCCAGGAAAATAAACTTCTGTATTGTCATCTGTGTTGTTTTTTGTTTTTAAATTTATACCACACGCTTCTAAGAAGCTGTTCTGGTAGATGGCACTGCCATTTTGAGAACTGAAGTAATTTGAATTTCCTGCAATATCTTTTCTTTTTCTTTGCCTTTAATCTAAAAATGGCTATTCTGTCCCCATGTACGGGTGGAAAATTGAGCAAGATTTCAAAAGGCTACAAATTCACAATCTATCTAGGACTAATGGAGCAACAATTGAAAATTAAATGAGAAGCAACACAGAAATCAGCATATGTATTCTCAAATCAGAAATGAAATAAAAATGGATAGGAACACTTATCAAATAAACAGCTTCTGGAGTGTTTCAGGCAACATGTTTTCTATGAAATCTTTCTGAAATTTTATCATTCCCTGGACAGGATTTCCTGCCTTTGTAATTCCCTTTCTTTCCGAACCTAAAAATAATGCAAAAGGTTTTTGTCAGATCTTCAAGAGTAAACTTTAAATACTTGCAGAACTTTATGTAGAGCTTCTGGTCAGCCAGTAACTAATGCATGGCTATCACTGAATTTAACAGGTTAATCTGTCAGGCTGTTTCTGCACGATAAGTTTATAAGCGAGCAGGTAATCTTTAGCTGCAATTAGAGGAAAAAAAGGTAATTAAATGTATTATAGAGAGTCTCAATTTTACCAGTGTCCCTGCTATTCAATATGTGGTGTGGTAACAAACAGCAGTAAATATAATTATGCTATTCCTTATGGCAGTGATTTTCTAAAACACGCACATCTGCTACTATGGAGTGATCTGCCAGCTCTGGGGAAATATCACTTAGCAAAACATGCAGTGCACACAAAGCAACTTCCAGAAAAGTTGTTTGCTAAACTCAGTCCAACACGTTGGATGAAAGAAAGCTGTAGATGAGAAACTCCTAGCAGCAGCAAGAGCTGATGCACCTTGAGAGAGAGCTGATATTGTTCTGGGTTATAATTTGGGTCTTTCAAGTGGTGAGAAGTGTGACCAAGAGATTTTGAGCAGGGTGGAACCGGGTGAATAGCTACAGGAGTGTCTTAAGCACACACATAACCACCTATTGCTAGTTCACATAGTTTGTCATCTAAACTCTATGGCTTCTTAACTGAGCTTTCCTGAGATGTCTCATAACACTTAATATCCTTAGATCCAGCCCACGCTTGAAGTTAGGCAGAGGCTGTGGAGCTTCAGCTTTGCAAGGCCAGGATGCTGGTTCCCCAGGGCGGCGCATACGCTGTGCCGTGACCCAGGTGTGACATTGTCAGTGCCCTTCTCCAAACGCCGTTCGGATCTTGAACCCTCCTGGCAATCTGGTGGCTTTTTGTTTAAATAGATGCCCTCTGGAAAACGCTGCCCAGCATTGCTGCTCCTCGGGCTGACAGTGCTGTAACCACGGTTACCTTGAGTTGCCCACCTGTCTTCTGAAGTCAGGAATTTTTCCACTAGTCCCAGAGAGTGACAGACTATGGAAGGTATCTTCAACTGAGGCGTTGCCTTTCGATTAGCTTCTCGTGTCTGTCTTGTGCAAAGCGATGTCACCTTAAACGTTGCAAAGCATCTGCGACCTGTTTCCATTCGCTGGCACGTCTGCCCTGCGGAGAGAAGAGGCCGAGGGAAAGGTTTGCTGTGTTAGGATGGACACATCCAGGATCTCCTGCTTGCAGGGGATGGCTGTGCCCTGCATAGCGTTATTTTCTGTCGTGTGTTGACACAAAGTTCCTGTCCCTGACCCAGTTTGAGTCGCCAGTGAACTAGGGTCTTTCCTAACAGCTAATTGTGACTGAAGACAGCTAAGGAGCATTCCTATAGCCTGCTGAAATGATGGGGGGTTGTGGTGAGAACCGAGCAGGATGTGACTGGTTCTGTGGCCAATGTCATAACTGGCAAGACGACTCTTTGACTACCTCTGGGGATGAACTGGTTTGGATGCAGGGCCCTGGGAGGCTTTGATCTCTGTGTTCCAGAGCTGGGCTCAGGCACCACACACTGTTATGCAGTAAACAGAAAGATCTTCTGTCTCCATCTTCCTCATCAGCCTCCTGCTGCCCCATGCTTCCTGTCCTAGAAAGCTGTCTTCAACTGAAGAATTGTTGTCCATGGTATTTTCATGTGCATTTTATGAGAAAACACTTCTGCCAGAAGTCTTTGTGTATGACACAGTCCAAATTCTGAAGATAGCCTGAGTTTTTTTTCCTTTTATCAAGTGAATGCAGGACTTGAAGTATCTCTGGAGGAAAAATGGTAGCTCAAGCATTTTCCACAGTCAATATACCACCCTGAGGAACATCCCCACCTGAAGTCAGAAGCCCCGAACGGGATTTAGAAAGAGTTGCTATGTTCCTGTGTTTATAGTCCTGAACATTTTTCCTCAGCTATCACTTAATGCTGAAGGCAACTTAACTCTACAGACCAATCATTATTTTCCTTGAAATTCCCCAGATAGCTTCAGGTTTTGCCTCCACATGTGTCCTTGAGTACTCCTGTTACTATAAGGCTGAGCAGAGCACGTGCACGCTGAGGTTTCTAATGCAGAGGCTGAAAGTCTGAAAAATAGATGCTTAAAGTAATAGGGTTAGATATAGTATGTCTGATGAGCTGAACATGGGTAAGAATAATGACATTATAAGTAGAATTTTCTAGTGCTTATAGCATTAGCATAATCATATTTCAGTATGATGATGGCGTTCGCATATACTTTAAAGGAAATCTGTTCACTGCTAAACATCTTTGAGAATGCCTGCTGCATGGAGAATACTGACTACAATACTGAAGCTGCAGCAGAGCCAGAATTTCTCTCATTATTCAACAGAGGAGAAAACTGTAGTGTTAGATTGAAGATGTCCTTGCCTCCCTTTGCTTTCTCCTAGGCTTTTTTAGGGAGGAAGGGGAGGAAAAAGGCAAGCTAAGGACAAGAAGATAAGAATTATATTAGCGAGTATCACCAGACTCACAGTGCTGGCAGAAATGGATGAAGAAGCAGGGTGAGATTTATCACGGGAAAACAGTGGAAGATCTAGACGAAGACGCATGAGTCTTCCTTGAATTTGGATGCAGTGCTGTTATCGCTTCTTTCCATAGTATGTTGTGCTAAATCTGAAAAAGGACGGTAAGCTTTAAGTACGTTAGCAAAATAATCAAGTTCTGGGTGAATATTATGCATAAAGTTCCAATTGCTAGATGAACATTGTGTTGAAGTATAATTAAAATCAGCTGGAAATATTCATAAGCTGGGGTTCCTCACTTCACATTCCAGTTCACGTGACTGGCTTTTCCACGTGGGTGGAAAACATCAGAAGGAGGTGCTGTTTTGTGACCCTGAGGTGCATCCAGGATGGAGAGCTCTGACAATCCTAGTTTACATTCAGAATACCTGACTGCAGCAGGTGCACGGTATGACAGAGAATATGGCAAAGCCACCCAAACTTCCTCATATCCATCAGATTTCATGACTGCCATGAAACTACTTCTTTTATCCACGCCATATGGCAGTTCAAGACACATTAAATAGCCTTTTTCTTCTGCCAGGATTGGCAAAAGCCCTAATCCAACAGCAAATTTCTGTACAAAATCAGCAGGCTCTAACAAAATGACACAGTCACAATTCGGCATGGTATCAAGAGATGGCATTATAGCCATCCATCTGCCGTGCAAGGGGGAAAAAAATTGTCTTAAAGCAGCAGCCACCATGCTAAAGGACTCCCATTTGATTTTGTGTGGAACAGGGCTAGGTTGATAAACGAGATGCATTTCAACAGAAATAATTTCCATAGGAATAATTTTGATAGGAGGCTCTGAAGCGTGTTGTCTGTACTACATGGGATGCTCACGCTGCCTATAGCCCCATTAGGCCCTAGGCATTATGGCAATTTTGATAGAGATTCCTTTGGGAATGCTGCAGCTCTGAAAGGCATTCCCTGCCACAGTCCTCAGCTCCATTTTAGCGACTGCCTTAATTTTATTCCTCTGGAGATTTTGATTAAAATGAGCCTAGAAGTTGAGGTTACAGTAACCCCTGAAATCGCTTTGGTCAGCAGCAGAGATGTGCTCCGTGTGCCTCATTTTTTCTATTAAGTCTTGTGGGTGTCTGCAGAAATGAGTTTATACAATACTGCTGAGAAGTGCCCTTATATATTCTAAGTATTTGGTATTTCAGTCATGGGGTTTGCATTTTTATAATGCCACAGGGCTCTAAATAACTTGATATTTGCTCTTAAAAGAATTTTTTTTAGGCCCGAGATCTATGACGGAGAACAAGATTTCATGTTATGTTGTTCCATAAATATTCCTGTATTAAAAAAAATAAAAAAGAAAGGCAGATTGTTTTCATGCCATTTGGCTCCCCGTTATGTGTGTTTATATATATGCTAAATTTAATAAGAATTTATGAACAGCAGGTATGTGCTGAAAAGTGCTGTGTTCTGAAGAAATATGGGAAAGCCCCTGAAATTTATCACCTGAAATCTTGATTTATCCATGAGAAATTCCCCAGAAAGCAAGGCGAAGTATTGCTTGCTTTCCCCATTTCTTCCTGGGAAGGAGCTTTCTCACTGTAGCATGCTCCTTAATGTGGCACTCAATAGTACAAAATGACCCAAAGTATCAAAGACAACAACAGAATAATAGGCTTAAAACAGGTCTAAAAGAGACTTAAGCTCTCTTAACATAATGAAGTTTATGGCTTGAAGTTGTTACTAAAACAAACCTCTTAGAAAAGGCTCTGGAATTGTAGTAGGAGTCTTTTAATAAAATCATCTGACCTGTTTGGGTGTTGTTTTTTCTGGGAGTTACTCTCTTGCAGATTGTGGAGAAAGGAGTAATGATAACCTCAGGATTACCAGTACTGAATGATGTCTGAATCACTTGAGCAGTACTGACGAGCGCACCTTCCTTTGCACACCCACAAAACCCCAGTTGCTTATTGCAGATCTTCTCCCTTGTTCATCCACAGACAGACAGCAATTTAAAAAAAATCCAGACCTCAAAATGCATTGTAAATTCTGACAATGTAAAACTGTGGCTTTAAGCCTGAGTGCATCTGGCATAATGAGAAATAATTTTAGAAACTACCTCCTTGTTAATAACAATCACACTTATTCCAGTAGCAGCAAAACCAAAGAACTATTGCTTATTAGATTTCTTTTTCAACACCCTCTTCTGGTGCCAAGCCTCTATTCTGATTTAAAAATTGTTTTCCCAGTTTTTGCATAATTAAGGCTGCTTCTGGGGTCCATCTCCTGTGAAATGTTAGAAATGGACTACTAGAATATTTGAAAAGTAACTTTGAAATGCTCTGTAAATCTATTAGTTCTGTCATTTCCATCAGTTTTAAGGCGTGGAAGTTCAGTAAATAAAATGAAAACAGAGCTCCTGGATCCAGCAAATCTGAAATGATTGAACAATGGCTACAAAGGAATCTCTGGAGTTGTAGTAACAGGGTTGTGCAATTCTGGAGTCTATTTGAGATCTATCAAAAGAGCCACAAATGCACCCCAATCTCTAAAAAAAAAAAAAAAAAAAAAAAAAAAAAAGGCAATTTCTAGTCCTTGCAATTGCACAGCATATGGAAACTGTCTGGAATTATGGGTCTGTGTGATACTTCTCATCCCTGAATACATGAAAGGGTGCAGTTGGGTTTATATCAAGGATTCATGGTGCCTGTCATGCTTTCAGTGATGCGATTTTAGTGACAGCCGGTAACTGATTCTGATCTGAGACAATTATAACGGCTTCTCAAAGCTTTTGTCATTTTAATAAGAATTGTAAGTAGCATTTTTGCAGTGTCATTTTCATTCGGAACCATCTTCCAGGTTTATGTGTGTTGGCCACATGGTAATACTAATCTAGAGCAGTGCATAAACCAGTTGTCTACCTTCACTGCGTAGTAGCAACCACATTCCCTTCCGAAGTAACGATGAAGTAGCGATACGTTTTATAAGGACTTAACAAGGATGCATTTATAAGGACAGGTAGGGCCAGCCACCCGTACGTCATCAGATAGAACCAGACCCTCAGAATTGCTGTGCGTGTTTTTTGCTTTTCAAGATTTGCCTTTTAATGATAACCCTAGAGCTCTAAAATGCACGTCGGTCGATGAGGGCAATGCGTGACGGCCACGGTCTGCGGTTGAAGGTGGGTGCAGGAGTTGGGGTATATCGTGTCATGTCACAGAGTGCCAGAGAGTTTAAAAATACGCTCTACTTCCCGATGCCTCATCGTCCCTTCCCTTTGTGCTACGCCCTCATTATCTGCAGTGTCTGCTTTCAATAATCACAAGTATTATCTAAGCAACTCAAAGCGTGCAAATCCCTGCCTGCTGATGGCTGCCCATCACCGTTACTCATTCAAGGAGCAAAGATTTGTGTCGTAGCTCTGGGCTTGTTTCTCAAGAAGTGTGTGTTAAATAGACCAATCACCTACTCTGGATGCTACAGTCATTTCTTTTTTCTGATTGGCTTTGGAATTCAGATTCACAAGCTGCTTTATAGCAGTGTAAATACAACATTAACTTTTTAGGTAAGGCAAAAATTTCCGAAACTTACATAAAAAGAAAGGAAATCCAGAAAATATGAAGAGTTAGGTTGTGTCTTGAGTGATTTGTGACTCATTTCTTTGTTTTCCAGTCCGTAACACCAGCTGGGCCATCGATGCTCTTCTTTCAGGATTTACTACCACTTGCATGTTTTCATTTATAGTATTTGTTGACTTGTCTCTGTCTTCGGTACCAGCATGCCACAGATACAAAAACAGAGTTATCCATTAGAGAAGAGCCTTGATCTGTCAAGGAAGGAGGTGAAAGGTTGGGAAAAGGGAATGATGGGAGATTGGGAGGAGAGAGTGAATTAGCTGATAGAGGGGAAAAAAGTGCTTTCCATTCTTTCACAACCTTTACAGACTTCGTCATTTAAAAGGTGGATAGTTTAGTTTCCCATGTCACAGTAATAATTTTACTCTTCTTCCTTCTCGTAATAACAAAGACCTGGGCTAGCGAGGGTGGGACCAGTACCCAGCAAGTAGTTTGCTGTGGCCAGGTTCTAGAAGGGAAATTACTTTTCCCATTAACTCTTTTGAAGCAGAAGACATTGCTCTAAATCTAGATAGCAGCAAAACATGATGTGCAGAGGTGGAACCAACCTCAGCTTCAATGTTACAGATGCCCAGGATGGCTGTAGGCTGACTCATACGTGCACTTAATGACTTCTTCGTGTTCTATATGTGAAGGTGTAAGTGGTTTCAATATAATTACTTTCAGAAAGAAAGTTGTATTTGCAGAAATAAGGAATTCGTCAGTGATTTTTTTTTTTTTTTTTCCCCCCAGAGAAAAATGAAACAGTGATTACTGTGAAATACCTGGGGCTCAGATTTCACACAGTAACATGTTCCAGGTCAAGGTAGTATCTCTGCAAGTGTAACTAACTTTACATCAACTTAATTTCTTCATGCTTCAGAGTTCACTTGACCAAGGAAGTAGGATCTGTTAGTGACTCCTAAATACCATCAGCCCAATTTCATTGCTGCAGAAAGGAACTCTTAATGCAGATATACCTGTGCTGCTCTTCTCTATGATTAACCCTTTACCTTTGTGTTTTGTTTTTTAAATGCTAGCTGTCAGGGTTTAGGGTCAGGGCAGCCCCTTAGACCTAACAGATGCTCTCTGTTAACCCCC
>JANHGN010024803.1:38835-68317 GCA_024605025.1 Megaceryle maxima
TTAGTTAGAAGTACTGAACTGAAAAATAAAATCACTGAACAAAATTAGTTCTGTTTTCACTCAAACCAAGACACTAGCGATGATCTCTCGAGGTTAATTCGAGGATTCCCATGCCCCATGCTCTGCCTTGTTCTTTCTCATGTTCCCATGTAGTAGATTTGCTTAGGTGTGCCAGGTTAAGGAGAAAGCATTGCAGCGTGATGAAATCTGGGTTAGATGCATAGAGCGTATGTTGAAGTCTGCCGAGGGCCGCAGCGGTGAGGTCTTCGCTCACTTAAGAGGAGGTTTGTTTATGCCCGTGCAATAAAAGATGAAAAACTTTGACAGTGAAAACTCTTTTAGCCAGTGGAACATGTATCTTAAAAGAATTCATGATGTTTTTGATGTTCTTGGAGTTCCAAAGTTGAACTCAACCTTGCGTGAGCACAATTCTGCTGAAATAGTGGAAATAGTTGGACTCTTCCTCTCAGTGTCAGGTTCCTTCCATGGCATGTACAATCCACATGCTTTCCCTATTCTCACTGAAAAGCGGGGAAGGAAGTTCCTGTCTCCTCAAGAGAAAGGAGTGTTGGCTGAACGTGGGGCAGAGTTGTTTTGTGGGGGCAGCTTTTGTTTCCCACTTGTGGTCTTTATTCTCTTTTGCTTCAGTATTTGCTCCACCGCTTCCCTTTGCCAAATCTCCAAAGATTTAATCTGGGAAACAAATAAATACACACCCAAGCCAAATTTCCTTGGACAGAAAGCTGAACGGATGCAGCCGGGTTGGTGATGAAAGGCTGCCTTGGTTAGAGGATGGCAGCAAGTCTTCAGACTAAATCTGGGGATTTTGAGGTGGATTCACACGCTGTGGATGCAGCCTGCAGTCCTAAATCTGGCAGCTCACACTCGGTGAGCCCATGTGAGCCTGCTGCTCGCAGTCCTGCGCATTGTTCAGCTGCCAAAGCCACTCTAAACCTCCCTGCTCCTCATAAAGGGGGAAAACTCAGTACTAAGCTACATCCTGGCTAGGTTTGCAGATTTATATCATCAACTAGGTCCTGAAATTACAGGGACGTTCTTAGATTTCCTTGAGAAATGAAGAACCTGGTTTTCCTTGCTTTCAGTAGGGTTGTTTGTTTGGTTGGTCGTTCCTTTAATTATTTTTCAGGAGGGCACTTTTATTTGAAAATATTTCTTAAGCTCATGTTTGAGGTTAGCTGAAGAGAGCTCAGTATGACTTACATAGTGTGCAGGGCAGCGGCCTCCTGAGGGCATTGTTTCAAGCACGTCATTTTTCAAGAACTCCAGAATGCTACTTATTGATATTTTAAAGGTGCACAAAAACTTGAAACTCTGACTATTTTGTAGCTAATTGATTCCCTTGCTGCATGAGAGCCTAGCAACCATACCGACTGAACTGGTCGTACTGTTCACCATGGGTGAAGCTCAGCTTTTGGGAAGGGCTCGTTTTGAATGGCCTGCTCTGTGAAAGAAAATTAAACGGCACTTCATGGGAGCAAGCTGCCTTTCCTAAAGCCTTCAGTGGCCTTATGCTTTAACTGATCAAATAACAAATGCACTCTTTGGGAGACAAGGGAAAGTACAGTTAAGTTGATAGGTATTTGGAGTTGCTGAACTGCTGCTTTTTTAAAAATCCATCCCTCTCAGACCCCCTGCCACATAGAACCTCAAGGCGTTTTTCAGCTTTTTAGCAAGGAGACACAGTTATACATTATTCAAGCACTGAAAAACCTCATGAACACCTTTTGGTTAGGTCTTTAGCAAGAATGCAGCAATCCTGTCTTTACAAGACTTGAGTTCCAGTTCGTCTCCTAGTTCTGGGTAATTTAGTAGTCACTACAATGTGGTTTTTTGCCTTAGAGGTGCTCTTAAGATCCAAATTACTCATGCTTATTCTTTTCTGAATTATTTCCTTAAGGTTCTCCATCTTTTCATAAATCCTGTACAAAATATTTATCAAGTGTATTCCATTTACCATTTTGTCAGTAACAGAACAATTCTTTCTAGTGTTGCAGACGAGCCCTTTTGGTTAATATACAGAGGAGGCAAAGCTGCAAAAGCAATCCTGTATTTGGGGGATTTGCTCTTTTTCTGGGCATCTTTGACCTGGACATTTTTTTTCCCATAGCAATACCACACGAGAGGAGAAATAGGCCCAAAGTTTATACCTGAATTTGCAATGTCAGATATTTAATATCATCTTTTTTTTAGGGTAGTGTTCATCTGGTGTTTTCCTCCAAGGGGAGGCATCTTCATGCACAGGTACAGTGCTATTCTTCTGACTCTTTTTGAATGGCACTGTTAATTCACAGATGTTTGTGCGTGTTGAAGAGCAAGATATTGATTGTTACCTGTTTTTAAAAGATGAGGGGAAGATTAGGTAGTGAAAAACCAGTGCAGGAAAACAAGGATATCATCCATACTCTAATCATGTGGTCCACCCTGCTGCTGCTGTCAGTCCAGTAGTGCATGCCACTGGAAGTGGCAGGGCAGCTACAGCATTAGTCTCATTCCTGCCTGTTCTAGCACTTCTTTCAGGAACTTAGTGAGACAGATTTCCATCAGGTTTGGGATCTTATGTTCCTTGATGGGACATATTTTCTCCAGTTTTGGAAAATGTGTTGAATTTTTGCTTCACAGTATCCCACAAGTCTGAATTCCATGACTTAACTCTTGGTTTGGTGAAAAAAATGAACTATTTATTTAAAAAAAAAAAGTTTTTACCTTTAAAAGCTCACGGGCCACCACGTGGTTCTTCTGTATCGGGGAGCTGTGGGTAATCACTATTCACACAATTCTCATTATACAGCTCCCTAGGAGAATTCCCTTCCCGCTCAGAGTGGCTTTTCCAAATTGATGCCTATTGCTCCCTATGGTCTTTCCTTATATGAAATATATTTTGCTTTCCAGTCATTTTCACAAATCTTCTCTGTGCCTTTTTCTGAAGAGGTTTGCTGTACCTTTCTGAATTAGGTGAGCGAAAGTTCTGTTTGACAGGGATTTTTTAGAGCACTGAAATGATTTGTTTCCAGGTGAAATATTCTTATATCTGAAAGGCTTTTCCATAAAAGCTACCGGTAGAAATATAATGTCTGTAAGGGGAGGCCTCTTCTAGGTTTATCTGCACTCAGCAATGCCCCCTTTTGAGGTCCTATTTTATTACATATCTTGGAAGCCATTTGGACCAAAAGTTTTTTACGTGATCTCCTTGACCAGAACAACAGTATTATTCCTTGCTGATTAAGCGTTAATAATTGAGCAGTATTCAGGAAGAACGTAGCTGAGGGATAGGGTTTTCAGGAACTGGAACCCACAGGGGCAGCAGTGCTGACATAAATTTGAAGGGAAAAGCTATGATATTTGTTGCCACTTAAAAGGTATCTGTTCTCTGACATGAGCACCAGCACAACACCATTGGTTTCCAGACTCCTGTGCCAATGACAATTGACTGCAATTGTTCCAAAAGCTACTCATGCTCCTCTTTGTCGTTTTATTCCTCTTCACATTTTATCGCTAAATTTTTTTCTTCATTAAAATGATAATTCTCACAAAGACAACGAAATTCCCCAAACAGTCCAGTTAAAGATGTGTCAGGATTAATGGTTTTCTAACAGGTGAATTTATTTTTTGCAAGTCTTCTGCAGCTCTGCGACGAAGCAAGTTGAAATAGGAGGTTGCTAATATGGGAACACTTGCTATTCTTTCTTTTCAGCATATATTACCTTTATTTTAGAGCTTTATACCGCTTCTATGTGTGTTTGTTGTTTTCTGTTCTTTTTAATCATGCAGAGAGCCTTGCTCGATGACTTAAATCTGTAACAAGTGGAATAGAAGCAGGAGCCAGAGGCAGCTGTAGCTCCAGTCCCTGTTTTCTCCATCGCCATCCCAGTAGCTGGAGTGCACCTGGGGTAGTCCGCTAACACCGGTCAAGTACTTTTCTCAAGCAGAGTTTCTTGAAACAAAACACAAGAAGAGTCTTAAGAAATACTGATGATAACAATAAACTGTCCTGGGTGGTTTTGATACCAGCAGGAAATTAGGCTAGATCAGTCCAACCACGTAGGAAAGGTTTCAAGACACAATGGGTGGAGAAAAGCCAGTGGAATCAGTTGTTTGGATTCCTTTCCTTTTTATTCCTTAAAAACTGGCCTTTGTAGTTCAGGTTGGTTTTTAATTTTTTTTCCCATTCTGTTTTACATCTCTGCATAGTTACCTCAGTATATTCTTACATACATTGTAGAGCTATGGGGGTTATGCATTATGTCTCAAGGACTTGAGATTATCTCGAGCTTCACGTTATTACATCCCATCCCGATTCATTTCAGGGCACGCTTATTGTTTCCCACTGAAACCTCGTTCCTTACTAATCATTACGCTCAGCCTCTAGATACAGCATCTTCCTCTGATAAAACAATGTCATTCAGGGGAAGATGAAATGGTAATTACAATCAGAGTTCAAGCTGGCAGGAGATGGAGCAAAAATTAAAAGTGCTAAATCTGTAGCACTTTGATTGTATGAAAAGTCCCCAAATTTTGCGGCAGAGCTGCATTTAAATATGTAGCAAAGTGGCTCCTTGTAAATCAAGTCATAATTGTTCAGCTCTAGCTTGCAGGGGCCGATTTCAATTTTCTCCTTCTCGACAGAATTCTCAGCTTTGATTAAGAGCAGAGATATGAATAATGGGCTTCCCCCCATTAAATACACAGTCAGGAGAAAAAAAAACAAACGACCAAATATTTGAGATGCATTGTATAAAGTTGCGAGATACGTATAGTAGTTCTTTTAAAATTTAGATTAAATTGCAGCCCTGTAAGTATACAGTCTCACTAAAGTGTGAAATGAGAAGGAAAATGACTCTCTGTAGCACCGATGTCCACCTCAGGTCTGCCTGTGGTGTTCGGTAACGCTACGGTAGTCGCTATAGGGCATTTGAAAATTATTTTGATTTCAGCTATTCACAAGATACTTGATGCAAGGTTTGTCAGTGAAAGGGACAGGTAAAAAGCATTTTACCAACAAAAGCACCCATCAGGCAGCGTGTAAAATGTGTGATTTGTTACAATCTTGGCTAGCGAGCTCTATGAGGAACTTCACTCTTTTGCCGGTGGAACCTAGTCGCTTCTGACTGCCCGCAAGGAGGTATTCCACGCAGACGTGGCTTTTCAGAAACTGCAGCAACCCGTTTATCTGCTTGTTGTTCTGGTTTTGTATTAAGTTTGCATTATGTTTTCATAGAGACCAAAAATAGAGCTGCACACCTTCTAGGGGTTCCGTGCTTGTGGTGTTACCCGCTTTGAACTGTGGAGATTTTGCCACAAAAAATTATGTCTGCTTCAGAGAAGTTTTAGAAGCAGATGAATTTCAGAAGGAACAGCGTTACTATTATGGACAGAGAACTTGGAAAAAAAGAAACAACCCTCTGTTTTGCTTAAATATTTTATCTTCAACCTGTTTACATACCTGTTAATATGCTTGCTTCCTGGATGGGTCTTCTACAGAGTACAATTTGTGTTCAAGTGGAAAAGTCTAACATTCTATCTAAGTCACATAACGTTAGGAGGATAGTAGCGTGAGGAATTTGCTGTGCTCATTAACTTCTCAATCTAATTCAGTGTAATATTTGTGACCTTGAGTTAACCACTATTTTCTTTGTCAGAAAAATAAACACTGTAGGAATTTAATAAAGTGTCTCTCTGCAGCAACTGGCTGTGCTGAATTCGTTGGTAGGTGGTGGTTCCTTGCTGAAAGGCTAGCACAGTTCTTCAGCTTTTACGAGAAGCTATTTTAAGTCTTTCATTGTCAAACACCAAATGTAAATATAGTTGCAGGGAACATTGGTCTGAAAAGGTTTAGTTAATACAGTCAGGTAACAACTTTCCCGGTGGCTGCTGGGCCTTCAGTTCTTCCCTTCCGAAAACCACTGGGTGATGCCAGTGCTGGGCAAGTCGCTGTGAACTGAGCCCTGGTCAGAGCCGTGCAGCTGGGTGCCTGTTTCACCTGGGCCAGCCCTGCACAGAGAGGGACGCTTCAGAAATGAACGGCGGGTGAGTTTTGCAAGTGTTTCAAACTTTTCTGTCTGCGTGCTACCGCAGACCAGCAGCACACCAGGAAACTTTGCTAGGAACGCAGCGTAATTTTAGCGAGGGTTTTAACAGTGAATTCATTTAACAGTTAACGATTGCTTCAGCTAATGAAGTCTGGTCACCTGGAGGACTTGGGGAGACGAGGGGACTGCCCTGTGTGTGCAGCATAACCCCCCTCTGCCAAGTGTAGCCTAAGAAGCTTTTCCCCGCAGATAGAATATACATGAATAGGTGGAACAATAGGATGGCAAATCCTCTGATCCTATGAAATGTTCACAATAATTGATTTCTTTTCATTTCTCTCTCTCTTTTCTTTTTTTAAGCGAAGTGGAGAGTGGGGAATTTAGCTTCTGATTTCTGTTAAAGCTAACCAAGAATGTTTCGCTAATCATAACGTTACAGGGATTTGTAATTGATTTGATTGAGCTTAATTGATTTACCTCTTCTATGGGTAGGCTTTGAAAGGAGTACCTGAATATGCCTCGGAAGCAAAGAAAATAACAAGGGGCTTTGTGTAAATTGCTGGGTACTTTGCTGTAAAGTTAGATATGTTTTTCTTAAAAAAAAATAATAAAAAAAAAGAAGTCAAAAAAGGATTAGCTTTTATCTCTGTTAATTCAATTTTACTGAAGACCATCACATAATTAAAAAATATTAAGGGATTTTTATATTTTATTTTTATATTGTTTAACATATGGATTCTTAAAGATATACCATAAACCCAGGATTTTTTTAGTTTATTGTACTTTATTTTTAAGTTAGGCTGTTGTAGTAAAGCCCTTGATTTTATTGACGTGATTTTGGAACTTTGTGTTCAAAGAACAGTTTATTACTTTTTGAGTACTTCCCATTGTGCCGTCAGTTCTAGCAAATGCCATTAACAAAAACAATGTTTAATGGCTTTAAGCTCCTTTAAATGACAAGTTGTAGAAAGAGATAGATGAATATAATGTAAGATAATATGTTCTTTAAAAAAGAGTGGCACAAAGAAGGGAAGCAAAGAAATCTTTGCATGTAGTCCTACACACCATTTTGGTTTTGGAGCTCTCTGTGTGCCATATGGAAACTACAAGTGCTGGAAAAGAATGTAGTTTATGTAGATGTGCTCACCACATAAATTTATGTCCTATATCTGATTTTTAATCTTTGCCAGCTCATTTCACTAAGCAATTTATGAAATAAGCTTAAACGTAGAAACTTTGGAAATTCAATTCTTCTAGCTACTCGAGTAGATTGTAGTGTGGCAGCGAGCAGAGAATCCTCACTGGAAAGTCTGCCCACCAAAGAGCAGCTCTCCTGTTGTGCTCTTGGCCGTGGCATCTGTCGCCTGCTGTCACAGCCAGCCTGGCCTGGTCCTTTGGAAAGGTGGAATTATTATCCACTTCAACCTCAAGCTATGACAACATCCACTAGAGAAGGTGGAAAAAAGCAGCGCCAACTTTGCTGCTTGAATTCTATACAGGCCCAGCAGTGTCCATCCCCATCTAAGATAAACATCAAGCTCAGCAAGGTCGTGTCTTTAGGGATTGTTCATGCCGTTCAGATTCTTAATTATCAAAATGCAGAGAGTATTCAGATTAACACTATTGGATTGAAGAGGGAAGACCCGTTTGGTAGTGGCATTGTTTCTTTAAAGTGGTTCTTCCTTTGGGTAGATCTGTCCTGCATTTGTGAACCTAATGGGATATTTTCCTACGAAGAGTACCCAAGTGCAGGGAAGAATTGCATTTCTCTTCATAGGTTTCCTAGCAAGTAAAGTGAAACATGGGTTTCTTCTGCTTGCTAGTAGTGTATCAAGCAGTCAACTTGGTGTCTCGTGTAATTAGGTGCTTATTTTGACATAATTGTACAATTCTTGTTGCTTTACGTCCTAATCAATCTAAGTTGGGCAAAACTGCAATTATAATCAATGCTTATATTGACAGAGCAGTGGGATAATAGGGAACAGCAGATCAGTAAGGAGCACGGGTGGTTGTTCTCTTTAATAGCTTGCAGTACAAGAGGACTAGTCCTATAGACTAACTTATAAGCTAAGGCTAAAATTTGGGAGCGTGTCAATGGAAACAGAAAAATTTTGTCACCCGTGTAAGAATATTCAGGCTGGCTGGGTGAAGCAGACTGTCTTTTAAACATTCTGCTGCTGTAGATGACTTGATCTGATCCTGACAGTCCTTACAATTTCAGATATGGTTGGTTTTAGCATGAGTTATATTCCATGCTCATTTCTCTGTACTGATGAAAATGGAGAGATCACTTCTTTTCCCAGGGAACAGGGAGTGGAATGCAAATCTGCCCTCTTCCTTTGACTGTCACAACAACTGACGTGTTGTCAGGCTCTGTCCTGTCAGCTTCCCTTCTTAGCTCAGAATTCATCCCTTTTTTGTTGCTTATTAAGCTACCTTTCAGAGGAGAGGCACAGGGTCACTCATCCCCACCGGTGTCAAATTGAGCACCCAAAGAGCTCTCATTAAAATAAAGAGAAGTCAACTCTTGCCGTGTCGAGCTGGTGCGGTATCTCACCTGCAAGCCACCGTGTGCCTTCCTCACTGTGTGCTGCAGCCACTGGCGAGGATGGAGAGGAGAACGCTGGTCCCACTGCTTCACACAGTACTTTACAAAATGCGAGACAAGTTCTGTTAGGCATTAGGTCTGTGGAAAAGATTATTCTGAGGCTTGGGAGGAAAGAAGTTAGCTGTAGATGGCTTTGGTTCAGACACCCCGGCTCCAGGAAAGAGTGCGAGATGGGATAGAGTGCGTAACAAAATGGAAATGGTTGCCCGAGGCCCCGAACTGTAGCGTTATGTCTTTGACAGTTGTCTCTGCTAGTTGCTGAGGAAGAAGTTCAAGACCAGTCCAAGTGTGGTTTGTGACTATCAAGTTCAAAAGGCTACTCTCCCAGCTTCTCTGAGTCGATGTCTCAATAGCCTCCCATGCCGGAAGTGATATCGGTGTATTTGATACTCTTTGATGGAATCCTGTTCCCTAACTTGTCCTGGCTGCTGTTCCAGCCCTTTTGTTATTGCCTTCCCACTGTGGCAATGCGTTCTGGAGGCCACCTACACCTTGTGAGGCAAAGCGTGGACTTGGCCTTGTGCTGCATGTGGCCATAATAGAAAAATACTGAGACACATCATCCTGTTACTTGGTTGTTGGATGGTCCATGTCCAGGATTTTTGGGTTGCTGTTGATAATATTTACATCTCTGTGTTTAATGATACAAGGACTGTGGTGTTCTGAACCCATGAGAAAAGGGTTGGCACTTCCCTTTGAGGAACTGGGACTGCTAACCTGGGGATACCCTGTGGCTGCTTAGAGCTTGGTCCTAGTTGTTAGAGGTTTGGAGGGACCAAAGAGAGTGAAATGGAAGGCCTCCTTTTCCACTGAGATGGAGAGAGCACCTCCTTCTAGCACAGTGCCTTAAACGAAGGACGCTCCAGGGAAATATTAATATAATAGCAATCCCAGTCCCGAGACAGCCTGAAAGCACTGATCTCTTGGTCTAAATAAATTTTAGTTTAAACATTATCCTTGTTAAATCTAGAGGCGTTCTGCTCGGTAATTCTTTAAAGTGCCATGTATCTGGTGCCACATAACTGATGTATTGGGTGATTTTTTTGATTCAGTAGGAGACATATTTGAATCAGATGGTGGGTTTGATTTAGTGTAGGAGATATCTATTTTGATAGATGATGCATCTCATTCTGTATTGAATAAGCAGTGATTCAACAGGGATGTGTCTGATTTGGTGAATGAAATATTGTATCTGATTTTGATCAATTTTTCCTATAACACACGCATTTATTTTAATAGTCGATGCATTTATTTTAGTGTGAAGTGTATCAAATTCCTCATGTGATGTTCCTCCTTCTGTTGGGAGTGATTTATGGATTTTACAAGTGATGGATATATATTTCAATTAAAAGTAAAACATTCATTACTATCTGGGACGCATTCACAGTGTCATAGAACGTCTCCAGTACTGCTCACGAAGGCATTTGTAGCGGTCAGATGTCAAAATAAGGCTTCTGTAAAGTGTGAGCAAACCCACCTCTTAAACAGAACTAGCACTGCACTATTATTCGAAGGTAAAAGGACTTTTTGAAGAGAAAGATATTCTGTTTATGCCTCACCTAACACAACGAGCTTCTGTCTGTGCTCCAGGTTTTAAAAAGTATTCATAATACATATTAGCTCATAATCATCGCCAGCCACGGGCTTGTCCTGCATGCCTATATTCAATAAGAGTGTTCTATTGGAATAAAGAGGTGCAGGACTTAAGGTCAAAGATTTTCATTGATACTCTGATTTTTATTTGATTTTTTTTTTCCTATAAGTTTACTCCTTTCCTATCCAGAACACAGTGATTTATAGAGCTTGTGATGACCTCTAATCTGTACCTGATCAAGCAGCCACACAATGCAATTTGGTGTATCCTTTCAATAAAGGGCAAGCTAAAATAGGTTTTGGCTGGCACCAAATTACCCTTATTTTAAGTGTTTAAATTTTACAGGACTAAAGGTCATTTCCCTGGATGCTTCTTATTACATTTAGTACCGTGCTATGAAAACAATCGTATTAGGTTCAGCCCTGCCTGACCTTTCATACGTTACTACTTCTATTTAATAAAAAACAATTGTTACAAGAAGAAAACGGAGATAAAAAGATGAAATTTATTAACCATCCTCAGGCTGACACCAGATTATGTACAAGCATAGCGACCAGAAATGGAAAGCCGAAACTGGCTTGAAAGAGATAACCTCCAAGTAAAACTAACATTCAAACCCAGTGCTCTGTGGCAGAGGCACTTCCATGCCATGGTGCGAGGCTGAGAGGCTCAGCCTTCTGCTCTTACTCCCCCCTTGCTCTCCCAGTGGGTGGAGGATTGCTCTAGGACTCTGGAGATCCGAGTTCTTCTACCAGAGATGCTTAGGAGCCCTTTGCCACAGTTCTTTGTGCCCTAAGTCCCCAGTTTGTCCAGCGTGGCAGAAAATTCTGAGCTCTTTTAGAATCTTTTGATGACAAGAGTCGGGCTTTAGTGTGTTAACGTAAAATAATTGGCCTAAGTGATGGGAAATGGGATGAAAAGATCAGCTATATTAATGTTACCTAATTCTGATCCATATGTATGTATATAACTTGAGTTTTTAAGGCGAAAAATATTTTAGATGTTAAACCTACAGAGTGAGGTGCTCTTTACTGCTTCAGAAGGATTGTGAGATCAGAGCGCTGCCCTCGCCTCGGCTATGCCTGGCAGGGTATGTAAAACACTGATAAAATGGCTCATCTCCTCTGCTACAAGTATAGCTTGAGGTTGAGCAAACTCTGCCTTCTAGGAACTATTTCTGGCTTCCCCCAGGAATATTCTGCATCTAAGCCCTGCTCTGTCATGAGAAAGCTGACTGCTTTGGAAAAGGGAAGGACTAAATGATGTAAACCAGGCCGTGTGCCTTCCATCCGGGAAAAGCTCTGCCACTCGATTGGGTTATTTTTCCTGTTCTTTGTGCTTCCTCAGGGCACGAACGGAATAGATGCAGGGATGGGAAGTTATTCCCGATGCCTGCAAGCCCAGCGCCGAGGCGTGCTGGCTGAAACCTCACCTCCATCAGTAACAAGGCTTCTCCCCAGTTGGAATTTGCTCCCTATAGTCAGTGGTTTGGGAGAACGTCTAGGGCCACGCTACCCTTTGGGCTCTGGGCCCATTTTGGAAACGTACACGTGTACAATAGGGAAATTGTGGTGTGATGTTAAATAATAATAACTCTTTAGTCAACTTTGCGCTGGAAAGATGCTTTACTTTTGATATTTAGCTTCTTGAGAAAGAAGTTTTGTTTCCGTGTTTGTGAATCCACGGCCGAATTTCATTTCCAGCTCTCACGGAGCTGTCGCAGCGTTCAACGCTCGTGAGTTTGGATGTTTCAGTGATGCCAAACCTTTGAAGATTTTATATTAAATTTTAGGAGAAGTTCATAAAAGCTATGAGCATTAGTTGCTGGTAAAGACAAAAAAACCCAAACCCCAATCCCCAAAAACCAAGCCCTTAGAAATGTCTAAATATAGAGAGACATCCAGATGAACAGCAAGACAAGTTTCTGAACTTGTAAAAAATTGTCATTTCACTTTCTTCTCGAGCAGCTGGGCTGTTAAATTACCAGGGTTGTGTAATGGACAATACACAACGAGGCTGTTGGGAATTAAGTCTAAAAACAAATACGTGGCCTTTTAAATTTTGTTCTGAGTTGTTACGGCGTGTAACGCCGCATTATGCCATCTCACATTGGTATGATAGGCAAGTGAAGCAAGACAGTTCATGCTAATGAACAGGAAAACACAGCAGTTTGCAAGTTACCAAATTCACTTAGAGTATTTCAGGGCATTTGGAAGTATTATGGGAGAGACAGTTATCGCTGAGAAGAGCTGAATTGTAATGAAATTAGGGAAGTGAAAACCATATGTTTGCTTTTGTTTTTACCAAAGCATGAAATGTTCCCTTACTGTAGATCTGTATCTTCTGCTTACTTGAAAATAAAGGATGTGCTGCAGGATCATTCAACAAGGGTACAGGAAGCAGATCTAAATATTAATTAAAAATCCATTTAATCTCAGACGAGTATCTGGCTTTATGGCCTTTTTACCCATGGAACATTATGTGTTGTTTGCTAACTGTAAAATAGCCCCGACCCTATCACAGTAATAGCCCTTTGGAAACCACAAAGTAAATCAATTTTTTAATCGTCCTAAAACTTTCCCTGCTTACTGTTCCCAGCAAACTCCAGTTCATCTATTTGGCCAGGCGTACGACGTGCGATGTGAACTAGTGCTGGATATTTTACACTGTAACCTTTTGTCATTTCTAGATTGTGTCCTCTGCCTTTTCAGGTGCACCCAAATTAGGTAGGCCAAGGAGCGTTCACTAGTTTTCATAAACCCAATCTTTGTTGTCTCAAAGTAGAAGCTGTTTCCAAACCATTCAATATAGCAAGGACAGCTGGAAATGCCCTAAGGTCATATCTGTCTCTGCTGTCATCTGCCCTTCGCCCATCAGTTCCTTGAAGTGGAACAGTTTTCACTGTACGGTAGTCGAGCTGGTCAATTCAGGAGAGGGAAGGCAGTCAGCACCAGACAGAAACCAATTTTTATCTCCTATTAAACTCCAAACATGAAAAGCAAGAAGTGCAGACAATCTTGTCATCTTCCTGTCTCCCTCTGTTGCTACCCACCTGGTTACCTACAGGGGAGTTCAGGACTCCATTCAGACTATTTATTGCCCTGCTGTGCTTTTTTATTGCTGAACTTCACGAGGGCTGGGAATGCTGCAAAGGGTGGGTGAGGGAATTTAAGCGCAGAGAATTAGAAGTTGCCAGAGACTGAAAGGAAGCGGGATGGACAATCTTCCTCTAAACATACGGTCAGCACAGCAGGGGATCTAACAGCCCTAAAAATGATGCCACCAAACTTATTCTTAGGTGAGGATCCAGAAATATTGTCTGGGATGAAGAAAGAAAGAGATATATTAAAAAAAAATTCCTTCAATCTTAATGACTGTGATCATTCCAAATGCCTTTTCAGAATCTCTGAGGGACTCAAGACAGGAACAAGATTTTCTGTAGTGTTGTAAATCACTTTTAAAATAAAGAAGGTTCTGCTTAACCTTATATGCAGAAGGCTATAAAACATGAACCGTGTCATTTCCACTTCTTGAAAGTTGTTCTGCAGGAATGTGGCAGGGTTGTGGCTTAGGCGGTGGATTAAGAAAGCTACACCCACTCTGCTATTAAAAGTGTCTTGCTTTCTGAGGTCCTGTAGTGTTTATGAAAATGTTTCAAGTGTGCACCTGAGTAATACAATAAATAACTATCAGTCTGCTTTTGGGCAGTGTATCGTATTAGAAAGAACAGAACAGAATGGCCTAGGTGGAAGGGACTGTAGAGATCATCTCATCCAACCTCCCTGTCATGGGATGGGACGCCTCTCAACTAGATCAGGGTAAGTAATTAAGAAAGAAAGAAAGAAAGGTTAAGTAAGGTTCCTTAAGGTAAGTGCCTTGATAATCTGACAGGTCTGTAACCAGCTTTACAAACCTTCCTTTGCTTCTCATTAATTTATGTATATTTTTAAATGTTTAAAACAGTCTATGCAATTGGAAAGATCTTTCTTCCTGATTTGGCATAAAGATGTTACTGGGTAGTCAGGGCTGCTGCTTTCTTTCTGATTATTTTCCTATTTAAAAAATGTATCTTCTGGACCTTCTGGGAACTCAGTCTTTCAATCACTGTTTCTTATTCTTGTTTACTACTTAATACTTCAGACTGGCAGCATTGGAACTTGTCTTCCTTCCCTGACCACAGGGAGCTTCATTTAGACCTTAAATATATTTATATTGGGGCTAGGAACAATTGGCAGCTTCTGCTCCTGCTGTTATAATCACTTGGTGGGAAAGTGGCAGCTCAAAGCATGTCAACACCCCCCTCTGACCTCTTCCACTCCAAGGTGCAATTGTCTATTTCTAAACCTTGAAGTTTTGCTTCAGCTGGACTTTAGCTTCACGAGGTTGCTTTTTACATGTGCCAAAAGGCTTTCTTATTACTTTATATAAAGGTGTCTCCCTGCAGTGTTACTTTTCTCATAAAGTACATTCTCATTCTTAACCCCATTTCCTAACTGAAGAAAATAAGGCTGAGAGAAGCAAAGAATCTGCTTTTCAAATTCAAGAGAGGTACCAATTCCACGTGCACAGTTGCAGTAGCTGCACACACACGCTCTATGTTCTCAAAACCAATTAGCTATATTGGATTATGTTTCCATCTACTTTTGAACATCTGACACCCATATTTGTATACTGGAAAAGCAGTTGTGCACAGCTGGGCTGAAACAGTCCCCAGGTTGTTCCACAAGGTCATTCAGCAAATTAATATCACACCTGAGCCTGGATAGCCGGTCTCTCAGCCACTCTATGCCTTTTGTGAAGTAGAATGTTTACTGTTATAAGAAAGTTTCTTCAAGGTTACATTGTCTGTTGAGTTTAAACAGGTTTTCCAGTTTCTTAGTGCCACTTTGCCTATTGTTCTGCTGTGAAAAAGCTCACTATGAACTGTGCAGCGCTTTCTTTTCTGAAAGATGTGTATATAGAGCAGTAGCACACAGTCTTTAATAATAAAAAACTCCCTACTCTAACAAAAATGTTGTTTCAGCTCTTTTTTCTATGCAGCAGAACAGTGGCACCCAGTGGCCATTCATGCAAAGATACTAGCCAATAAAATTAGTCAAACTGGACTATCAGTGCAAAGGAAAAGAAAAAGCAATTAGCGCTCCTGGGTCATTTTTTCTCGGGTGCCTCTAAATATTCCTTGAAAACCTGTAAGCTTCAGACAGATTTCAAGGACCTTTCATGTTCTTTGCTGCATAAACCTGTCCTAACCCTGGGATATGTACGTGCACTTGTGAGTATGCATAGACAAATGCCATTCTGTCATGTTACTAAAACTGAACGAACTTGGTTTGCTTTATCTCAGTCTTTTGCCATTGGTTTGTCACTGGGAGGCGAGGACAGCCCTGTACTCAGGATTTCACTGTAGTCTATTTCATTCTTTGTATGCGCTTCTTCTAAAGCTGGGGTACACAATTATTACAGAGATTCTGAGGGAAAGACGAACGTTTCCCAGAAGAAAATAGAATCATAGAATGGTAGGGTATGAAAAGGGACCTCTGGAGAAGATAGAGACCAACCCCCCTGCCAGCCCAGGAGCACCCAGGGAAATAAAACCCCATCTGGTTGCCATGTTCCAAATGTATGTTGGATTTTAACGCGAGTAAAGGGTTTTTTTTTTTGCAGATAGTTTATTTATCTCTAATAATCTCATTAGAAAAACTTTGCATGTTAAGTACTTGTATCCAGAATGTACATGAGAAGGATTATCCGTGGAAAATTTACTTCCTAGAGTGTGCAGCTGTAGTAAGCCAACCCATGGAAAACAAAAAAGGACTTAGAGATTACATAGCTTAGGCCAAATTCTTACCAGATTTTGGCTTCGGTCAATTATTGTAAGCATGTTAAAATTTCAGGCAGTTGAGTTTTGTACGAGGCATCTGCCTCCCCTTCATCAGAGTGGGTAGTTTCCTGGTTACAGCGGGATTACGTTTGCGTGTACAAGGCTGTCCCATTCTCGCTGTGTTTTGGTAATGCAGCTGGGATTGTAAAATTTAGTTGCACCTTAGAGCATCAGTGCTGCAGGTTTGGACTGAAGAAGTTGGGAGGTTAGGCTGAAGGATCCCTTCTTCCTCTTCTCTCAGTTCCAGAATGCACTAAAAGTATAACAGACCGCTAAGGGAGCGTCGTGATCCAAGCTGTCTTTGCAATGTTTAGTTCATTTCTGACCCTCCTGACTGTGTTGTGTATTTCTCTGAAATAACAAATTGCCTCATTAAGAGAAGTGATAAGTGTTTGCAGTTGCCATACTCACCCGCTTCCCGTGAAAATGAAGGTCACTACCGTAGGTGCTGACAACTTTCCAACAGTCGAATGTGCAGGTATGTCTCGAAAGCGCTTCCTTGATGGCAAAAATGAAAGAAAGGAGTGTAAGGTGAAAGGGGACAATTAGCAAGTCATAGAACTTACTGGCTGAGTGGTCTCAGACGAACGCTTTATTCGCATCCTCCTCTCTCCATTGTAGCCATGTTATGGGTATGGAAACAGACGTAGTTTTCTAATTTCTATGAAGAATTGATCTTCGGGTGAAACTGTGAATAGAGGGATGGTGTCGACCTGCTTGATCAGACCTCCGGTATTGTACCAAAATGAGACCCGTACTTGGTGGACTAAGCTGGGCAGGGGGACAGGCGAGACTTACTATAGCATTGGACTCTCATTGTGGAGCGAGGTTTCACTCCTCTTGTCTCTCTCTCTCTGCAATTCCGTTTTAGGTCAAAGAAATGGTTTCTATCAGTAGCGGCTTAAATTTTCCTATGAAAATTCTAAGATTTAACTTTTAACGTGTTCCATCAACCCCCCTGTTTTTTATCAGAAAATAGCCAGCCATTTCTAAATATCATCTCTCCAGTTCAAATGAATGTTATCTGCAGTCAGAATGAGTAAAAAGTGGAAGTAACTTTCCCATCTATCTAAAGATTGTGCAGTGTATTTCAGACAATGCTTGGGCATACATCTGGCCCATATGTATAGTCAGAAAATCTAGTAGCTAGCTCTTCTGTGACCTGAATCTGAAATACATCTTCAGTAAACCGTCTGAGTTTTACAGCAGTAAAAGAATTTAATGTGTTAAAGGCAGAGCTATTCTTTATAGGTTATAAAATAGTTCTAATTTAAAGAAAGTTTAACAAGCTAAGTTCACTTTCTTGCCTATTGGAAGGAAAGTCAATTTGACGTTTGAATTGGTAATGGCTTCTTAGCTGGAGAACTATCTTATGTTGAATTAGTCTGAATCAGACAATAAAAATGATGTCAAGGAGAACTTGGAAATAAAAAATACAAAGGCTTTAAATAAGGCGTGTTTAATGTCCCATGAGTCAACAAAATTACTCTGTGGTTTGGTCTGATTTTATATTATTAATAGGACCGTACAACAGTCTCCTGCAAATTCCTTACTCCATTGGTAATACCTTTTTCCTCATGCAAGCGTAGAAAATACGCGTACAGCAAGCGATGATCGTAATTGTGAAATTAAGATCTAAAAAGTTGGAAAACTCCAGGTATTCAGGATTTGGCTGGACTGTTCAGCTGCCATGTGAGTAACTGCAGTTGGACGTGCCTTCTCTGCGCAATCTGTTCTTGACTTGGAATTTTTCTTTCCGGAGAACTGTGTTTAAAAGTTTGAGGGGTAAAGAAGCGGAACTGTAGCGAACGGCTCGTAACGTACCGTGTCACTGTACTAACAAGAAATGCCTCTAATAATCATTTGCAGATGGGGGAAATCAACTTTAGACTCCCCCCCCCCCTTTGTTGAAAGCAGCGCTCAAGAGCAAAGGTCTGAAAGCTTTCTGGAGATGAGGCAATCTCAATAAAGGACGTTGCCTTTGACTCATCTTCTCAGCAGCGTTTTTGGACAAGTCATTTTCTTAGAGATGTCTCATGTCTCCAGTGCACTGAATACTGAAGGCTTATGAAATCATTTCAAGGTTTTGGATGGTGAGGTGTAGGGAGTAAAAAAGTAGCAGGGGAGAGATTGGCATGTGGTACACAGAGCAGTGTTTCTGTATGGGGAAACCGGGAGAAGATTGTCCCTGTCCTTTCAAGAAAGTGGCAGGTGACAGAAGACTTGTTTCTGCAGTAGCCAAGACCCCAGCCAGTGGAAGATGTGCAGTGGGACACGAGAGATGCGAATGTCTTTGTGTAGATGAAAGAGGATTGAAGTGAGGATAGTTGGCTGTTGGAACTCCATGGTGAAATGAGGTTGGAGAGCCTTGGGCTGAGGACTTTGGCCATAGCACCCGCGGGAACAGTCTGACAGTTGAGAGGCTGAGACAATCTAAGTGCAGGAAGGAGAACTAGAGAGTATGTGAGGAATAAATTCAAGAGTTTAATGTAGAGATACTAGAGTATAGGCAGGAGTACGAGGAGAACAGAGAGGTAAATGAAAGGGGAATAGATGAAAGATAGATGAGATGTTTAGCACATTGACACAAAAGGGTAGGTATTGAAGTCCCTCCAGGCTCCAGGATTTGCCTCACAAGGAGAAGATTGACAGACCTTTAAGAAAGAAGCTGAAAGAAGGGCTTGAACTTGTCCTTTGTTTTCTTGGAGGCTGGCTACCTGGGAAGAGGATGGAGTTTTCGCTGTGTCTGGAGAACTGAACTAATTAATGAGGTGAGGTAAAGGTTCAAATGTACTGAACGTACCATGGAAAAGAGAAAGGCCTGAACTCCTGAGAAAACTTGGTCACGCCATCTCTGAGGTAGAAGTTTTCTTTAAACTGTGACATGACTCTCAGATGCTTTGAGAATTTTTTGCGAGTACAACTCGATTTGCAAGCCTGAAAAAGAAAACTTTCAAGACCTCTAAAAAAAAAAAGGGCGCAGAAAACTTCCTTGTAGTGTGTGTGCTTGTGCAAGCAGTGTTTGCTTTAGCAGCAACCTCCGAGGAGGAGATGGGTATTTCTACACACTCCCATCTTAGAGCTGCCATCCCACGTGGTGTATCCCTTGTAGGTGATTTAGTAGACTGAGGGCCACTGGTCTCTCGTTCTCATTCTTGGAAGCTCTAAACCTTTATCCTCCCCATCCTTCTCAAAAACTACAATATTAAGTGAATTCATCTATGAATCCTTTAGGCCTTTGCCTCCCGTGGAGTGTAACAACTAAGCAGTTAACACTTGTAAAGCATGTCATACAAATTTTAAGAGCCTTCAGAAGGCATATTCAGCTCTGCTGAAGCTGTGTGCAGAGAGTCGGGCTTTATATGAAATATTTTTTTTGTTTGGTGCTTTTTGAAGTTGGCAGCAGCAGAGTGATCTTAATCAGGCTGCTGCCTCCTCTCCTGTGGCACCAAGAGAGTAGGAAAAGCAGGAGAGGGCAGCAGCAGGAGATTACTTCTGGGAAGTTTACGATTAGACTTAAAATCCGTGTTTAAAAGAACTGGCTTGTGGGAATAAGGTCACTAAAATGAATTGCTCTTTGTTTTTTCTTTTTAAGCTTTTCCTTTGTTGAGAAAAGAAAGGGGACTAGAACTTAAAGAACAAAGCTTCCCAGATAGGTTTCTTGGGCCTGACCACAGGAGCTGTCCTCAGAGTCACTCTGCTGCTCCTTACTGTGCACCCTGCAGTACTGTCACAAGCAGGGTGCCCACGGGTACTGTCCCCCTTCTGCCAGTAGCACCCAACAGCTGATCTGCAGGATCCGCTTAGCACGGGCAGGGACAACAGCTGCCCCTGCGAGGGGTGGGACACCTCCCTCTCGCACCCAGGAGAAGTGTAGCAGCCCTGTGCTCACTGACTCACTCCTCTCCTTCAGCCAGGCTGTCAACTCCTCTGGGTTCACAGGGAGAATCGATAGAAGGGGTTTTTTCCACATGCTCAAGCGTGTTCTCTGGAGGAAATAGTCGAGGGAAAAATGTTGAACTGGCGAGATGGTTTACTATCTACAGGACTATCCAGAAGGTCCAGGGTTTGTATTTTTCTTTTGTAATTGAAAGCTGAGAAAGATGCTTATTTAAATTTCTGCAGATGAAGAGGATGGTGCCTGTAGAAGGTGATTTATTTTTTTTTTCCCCTCAGATGACTCAGAAGGCACAATGTCTGCAGTGACTCAATCTCAGTGCCAAGCCTCTCTGTTGTCGTTCATGGCATGTCCAATAAAAGTGATTTATTGCCTGGCTGCAAGTCAAGACACTTGATCGTTATCATCTTTTTTTCCCCCACGTCAACCTTTTCCCATCTTATGCAAGTCCAAGCTAATTTAGATAAGGTCAAGATCTAGGCCCCTCCTTAAAAGTTTCTAATGTGGTTTTTTCCTTCAGGTCCTTCCATCTCATTCTTGAAACCTCTTTTGTAGTATCCCCAAGGCAGAGCTGGAAGAGAAGGTTAGTGGATAATTCAGTAGTTAAGCTCTCCTCCAATATTTGATATGCCTCCAAGGCATTACTTTTTCGCTTGTATCTGTTAAATTGCTGGGAGCTTTCTTCGGTGGTTAATTATCTTTATGAAATATATGGGGCTTGCAGTGATGCAGAACTTTGAAAAATTCTCCTCACATTATCATTCTGAAGGTGGACAAACAGCTTTGACAGGTTTATCTCCATCGTCTTTGCGATGTGTGCGTGTATGTACGTGTGTACGTGTATATATGTGGAATAACAAAACAAATTAGAAGACTATTTAACCCCTCTTATAAATGTGACATGAATTTAAGTCATTCCTTCACCCCCATTAGTTACGAATGCAGGAATCCTCTCTGAATATTTCTCCTCACGTTTAGTGTGAAATGCAAACCAGGACAAGATTTTGAAAGGATTTTTTTTTCCCAAACCATCCCCGCAGACATTTTCTGAAAAGGGTAATCCATCTTAAAACACGTTGACTTGCAAATTTGTCATGCCTCTGGCAGATCTAAAGAATGCTGCAGCAACTCAAGAGCCACCAGATATACTTCTTTCCTCCAGCAGCATCCTGGGGAATTGAATAGGGTTGGTGGTGGGCTTTGTGGACTGTTTTGACTGGTCGGCTAAGCGGCGTGGACAGTGCAGGCACACGGACAACTGGTGGCACTTTCTGGAGTGATGAGGGAGGAAAGGAGAGATTACCTAGCTTATTTTTTTGCCCTTAAATCACAGCTTGAGTGTTCTTTGTGCATATTTCTGTCCCGAGTGTACTGAGACATCCCAGATTTTTTCAGTGGCTCAGCAGAGAATTATTCTTTTCGCATTTATTGGGTTGAACTCTTGGAATATGTCAGTCAAAGCTCCTAAAAAAAATTAATCTATTTCACCAGACTGATTTGAAATGTTTTTGTTGCAATTTCTGATGGTATCTTGCAGAGAATGAAAGTATCTTATTCACACAGCCACTTAGCATTTTCCATTCCATTACAAGAATGCTAACATTGCTCGTATCACCACTGCGATACAGAGAAAAATCAATATGGTTTTAATTACTGGTGGCCTGTGCTTCTGTTATCTGAGAATGCTATTGCACATATGGTGGACCTGAGGCAAATTTAGGTGTCACTAAATTAAGTTTGTTCTGTGTTTATAATGAAGGTTTCCACATCCTAGGAGAGCAAACTGTTCCCGGTTCTGAGGAGCTCTTTAGAGGCTGCTTTATCGATGTAAGCTGTGACTGATGTTTTCTTTGAAATGGATTTGCATTGGAAGTCTACGTTGCAATGCCCATGAAGAGGGGCTAAAACAGGGAGTGTGTCCCCTCCTTCTTCTTGAGCACACTGAGTCATGCCTGGTAGAAGTGACAAACAGCAGGTAGAGCCAGCATCCGAGACGCTTGAGACAAGCACGGAAGCGTGGACAAAAAGGAAGCAGATGGTGGTTTATTTGTGTGTACCCAGCTTAAACAATGCACTAGGTTTTTTTTCCTATCTGGGTCCTCATTTTCTGCAGTAGGTGCTGCCAAGGCCGTCCAAGGAGCTGGGAGGTCAGCATTGCTGACCAAAGAATTCTCAGCCTGCTGCCTACGAGGCAAAGACAGACCACTAACAAAGGGATGCAGTATTAGGCTTTCTGCCACTTGAACTTTACTCCTAGAAACTGCAGATGTCAGCAGTGGCTGAGCAAGCAAGATGATCTTTACTTCAGCTTGTTGGATGATGAGCATGTAGATAATCTACTCAGCACATTAGAGAATAGCTAAATTTTTGCTCTTTACCATTCTGTAAATCTGCAGTGTCATAGCCTAAATCCAGACTTTGCCAAAAGCTTATCTTTTTAGTTCAAAGAGCTACATTGAGTTAATTTGCTTTTCTCCTGCTCCTCCTTTTCATGATCATTCACATGGTTCTGTTCTGCTAGACAGCTCCTCGGGGGAGAGAAGGGAAAGGAATACACTTCAAAGGTTTATTGAGGGTACACTCAGAGAAGCTTAATATTAAATTTAGTCTGGAAGGTGTTTGTGCCAGAACTGTTGTTCTTCATTTCTGTTCTGCTGTGTAGCTCTCTAGCTCTGGAGTATTCAACATCCCAAGAAAGTTCAAAATGTGGCATTAGTTTTCAGGGAAGCTGCTTCAAAAAGGAATATACCTGAGGTGGTAACTCAAGGATATTCTATGAGCCAAGTGACAATATGTGTCAGATAAATTGATTGCCTTTGGCTTCTTAAATGAAAAAAAACCTCACAAAAATCCAAGCCCAAACAAAGCAACAAACCCAGAACAACGCTATTTTGCAGTTAGTTCTGAACTTTTTTTGGTATTCTTAATTTCCTTATTTGTCTTGTAACCTGCTAGGTGGCTTATGTGAGCAAACTTGTGAATTCAGCTTCCAAACACAACCTCAACAGTGAAAATCAGTTCAGAATGAAGTTACGATGGTATCTATTGAAAGGAAAGAACGGTGTTATTTTCAGCCCGAGGCAGAAAGTGTCTCGCTAGCAACTGGAAATAGAGTTAAGCTTGCCAAGAGTCCCTTGTGAAGCAGATGGAGAGGCAACTAGCAACCTTGCTGAAATGTTGTTGGCTAAGCCTTCGGAGTATCCACAGAGCTCCTGGAGTTACCTATCAAATGAACTCGATCACTGCAGTGTATGAAAATACTCTTCAATCTTGTCAGCAACCGTTTCAGTTTTGCGCCCTCCCCAAGTTCTGAGCAAACAGTTAAACTCTCAATTATCTCTCCATGTGCTTAAGAGGGACTGCAGGCCTGGAGAACTTCCATGGCCATGTGCACCTTCTTTTCTACGGCCTTTATGGTTTTGTTCTTTTTTTTTTTTTTTAAGTGATATTCCAAAGATACCCAAGAATGTGATGACTGTGTGCCTGCAAACTTGTAACGAAGACATAAAATAGTATTCTGTATAGATCCATGCACTGAAGGATAGAAAAGGCAAGGGTTTGATTGGTGAGTAAGACTTATTTGCAGAACGCAGAGAAAGAAACAGCCACGGACTCTGCCGGCGTTCTCAGATACACACCACGATCCACAGGCTGGCTGTAAGATGATGCTATCAGTCTGTCTTGTCTTGCTGCCTGTGGGTTCTGAATATAAATCACAAGCTGTGTATGCTTCAGCCGATGCTCTTTGTTCCCACTGTGACCTTATAGTAAATGTATTGTTTTTTCATTTATATTTAAGAACGGATGAAAGTATGTTGGGACTTGCTTCCCTATCTGCACAAACTAAATCAATATTTCAGGCACATTCTGTGGTACCAATTAACTGTTCCCCGTCGGAAGTGATGTTGTCTGCTTTAGAAGTTACCACAGAATCCATTCCTTTTGTTTCTTATTCTCACAAGCATGCAACCAACAAAAGTGGAATTGAAACTTTATTTAGTTGACATTTCTTCCCTTTCAGCTGCTAGAAAACTGTGTCTATCCAGAAAACACACTGTGAAGTGAGTAGACGTGTAGGTGTAGCATCCTTGATGTTTTCCCTCTGCTTCCACTCCGTGGTACTGAGTATTCAGACCTGTGTCTGGGTGTCAGTTTAATTATTAAGAGATTCTCAGTCCACTAAGCCAAATTATGCTCTTTGATATGCATGGAACCCTTGATCTGAAGCAAAAGAAACCATAGGCAGCCAGTTGTACCTTATGTGGTTCTGCAATGTTGACAAAGTGGCCAAGAAGGAAGGTAGCCTCTGTTTTCAGAGCCAGAAAGCTTTGGGGGTTGCAAAGCAGTGTGTTCCTACAAAGCACGAGAGTGGAATTGCACAGCTTCCTGGAGAAGGAAGGTGGGCAAGCCTTACGTGCAGCTGTGAAAGGCACAGCCTCGAGCTCTGTGTATCGAGGCATCCTTCCTGACTGTTTTCATTGTTAACTCTGGGCCAGCTTAGAGCAAGTCGCAGGAAGGACAAATGGTGTGGAAGGAGCCTTCTTGCTGAATGCACAGAAGAGCAAGCCATGAATTGTTTGAACCAGAGAGAGAAAATGCAGCTGGCTTATTTTGGTGGGGTTCTGAATTTTGTTCTTCTGTGTTTAGATTTTATAGGTAAAGTGCAGTGAAAAAAGCAGGATGATGTGTCCTTGGACAAGGAGAGCATTTGTTAGAACCAAGAGCATGGGCAGTGGGTGTAGACATACAGGCAATGGGCAAGTATCTCAAATGGTATTTTTCATTAATCTAATCTTCCAGACTCTCTTTGAGCCAAAACAGCAAATTTAGGACTAAATTAAAATTGGCTGAGAAACACAAAACGTATGGCAACTATTTTTAACAGGAAACTTATGTATGTATGCATGCTTTTTATTTATTTATTTATAAAAAGCAGGTTTTGACCCAAGCCCCTTTGATGGGGAAGTACTGTGTGGATAGAAGGTTTTCAGATCTATATGGAAAGTACAAAAATGTTTCACAGAAAGAAATGTTATTCATTCCATGAAAGGAGGGAGGGGATTTCTTCCCTACTTCAGATAGCAAGGGGGCTGTCTTGATACAGCAGCTATTTTAGTAAAAATGCATTCCAGGTGAAATTATTAGTAAATGCAAGTTGAACTGGTTGAGTAGTTTCAGGTTCATTAAAAAATAAAGATTTTCAATGAATATGATGAAATTATTATGGCTATTACATAGGTCCCTTTATAGGTCTTTCATTTTTAATACAGTATTTTAAGATTCTCAACCATTTGCTGAAAATCTACCCCCAAAATTGATTTTAGATTGGCTAAGAACAAGATGTAGACAGAGATGTCCCTGCTTGTGCAGGGAGGTTGGAGCAGATGACCTCTAGATGTCCCTTCCAGCCTGAAACATTCTATGATTCTAAGAGGGTTTTTTTTGTTTTGTTATTTCATTAAAAACAAATTAATGGATTAAAAAAAATTATATATATATAAAAGAAGGCCATTTTTTCCTCCACACCTCTAGAAAACCCCCAGGATAGCTGTGTAGCTGATGGCATTAGCACACTCCTTTATCTGTATGGCTTCACGTTGCTCACGTCTGTTCTGTGGCTTGGAGCTCCTCTGTCAGTGTGGTTTCAGTGTAAGCAATGCTCTAACTCCTTCAGCTGGATTTCCAAAGACTTCCTCTCTGAGGCACTCCTGAGTAGCAGAGAGGGAACAGGACAAATTAATCCTGATGATATCAACGTGAGTTTATCCCACAAAAGCTACAGAGAGGTACAGGGATAACGTGGTGCTCCGTGGAACAGCCCCATCCCAGTCCTGACTTCTTTAGAGGCAATCTGTAATGGCACTGCTGTGGCCAGGACTCACCTTCTATCTCTGTGTCCCACTCACTGGCACAGCAATTAGGTTTTGATCCTAGTTGGCTCACACTGAGTGCCTCAGGTCTGTGCACATCACGACTCTCTTGTTCGAAGGCCACGCGCCTTGCGCAGATCTGTTGGCAAAAGAAAAATCTTTCTCATCTCATGCTTATTTCTACAATGGCAACCCCAGAAAGGCATCATGCTATATGCAAGCAAATCGATCTCTTAGGATGGAGGCAATTTCCTGTTTTCAAGAACCTGTAATGAGATCAGGCGAAAAAAAACCCACACAAATTTAGGAAATTCACTAAGGAGGTGATTGAACTGAAGTCAAACAAGCTTGAAAGTGTATTTCCTGTGTGTCCCACGCTATAACTTTCCATTATTAGTTTATCAGGGCTGACCTAGTGGAAGCTTGTCTGCAGAAAGCACTTGCCACTTCTCTTGTTTGGACAAATACAAGTACAGACCAAGGGAAAGTCATATACAGATGGACATAGGGGTCAAATATCTACCTTTCTATTGTGGGAAACAAAACAATCTACTCCAGATACACCAGATCCCTTAGATGATATAAATTATCTTGAATTTGACTCAAGTCTGTGGATTTCTGTTGCTAAAGCTCATCTGTGGCTTTGGCTCTGGCATCAGGGCAAGTGTTGCGTATTAGAAGCCTGAAACCTGTTGAGAAGGTGAAGCTCCCAGGCATCTCTGGGGCTTGAATTTGAATTCTGAAAGGTTTCAAGGTTGTGATGGAGCAGCTCTGTGTAGTACGCCCTCATTCCCCCCTCTGAGAGACACATCATTTCTTCCTTGAAATCTAATTCCTTTCCAGGCAATGTCTTCAAACAAGTGGATCTTAAGATATTCCTTATTTGCAGTTACCCAAGCTGAAAACATGTAAAGAAGCAGTGATAGTTTCAAAAATAAAGTTTGAAATAGCCAAATAAATAAAGACAGCTTGGAAATAAAGCACTTCTGTTTGCTTAATAATATGTCAAGTGAAATAAGTACTTCACATCCATTATTTTCACAAAGTAAAGGAAAAAAAACCCCAAACTACCACACCATCTATTGCATGCAGTTTTTCTCCCAAAGAGCATGTTCATTATAGCACAAAGCACACTTAAGATTTTGCTTGGGCTTATTCTTTTCTCCGTGCTTGGGTCAGAGCCGGATTTACCTTCACCATTTGATGTACAGCAAATCCATTCAGATATGGAAGCTTGGGGATAATGTCCCAGGTAGTTTATTAGCTGATGTGTATCAGGGGGTTCATGTGACACTTAGCCTTACGTTCTGCACTCGCTGTGTTTCGCTTTCCTAAGCGAGCTGGAAGCCTTGCTTCTGCCAGGGAGAGTTGAGAGGGCTTAGACCTTTCTCCCCGAGATGACCCTACAATGGCTGTGGTCTACAGAAATGCTAAATTCCCCGGAGATAAAAGCAGGCTGCTCAAAAAATGTCTTCCTCACAGACTTGTACTCAACTTCTGCTTTCCTTCCTGAGGTACTTCGAAGGTTTTCAGCAGGGCTGCAGCTGCGGTTGGTGAAGCTTTATGCTGTCTTGCTGGCAGGAATCTCTAAACTGCAGCTGCTTCCAGTGTGGGCTTTTCAGCGTGAGCTGACCTCTGTGCTACTCTCGTCCTAGGTTAGCTGTCTTCAACCCAGTTTACAGCTTGATGTAAACCACTGAAGTAGTTTTTAAATGCATCACCCTTTCCAGCAGAGCAGTTTGATTTGATTACAGCACGCTGCAATAGAGAGGATGAGCCCGGTGCCTAAGTGGACTGGGAGGATTTCTTTCTGGCTCCCTCTCTCTCTCCTGCAGGGCTCTTCTCAGACGCTGGATTGCTGAAAACCCAACAGTGAATCCAAGTCCTAAAAACCTACCTCAAAGGGGGGCATCTGTGTTTTTTGTTTGGGTGGCTTGGTGGGGTTGGTTTTGGTGGTTTTTTTGATTGTTTGGCATTTCCTTGTTTGTTTTGGTTTGGGGTTTTTGGTTTGGTTGCTTTTGCTTTGGGTTTTTTTGTTTGTTTTGAGGTTTGGGGTTTGTTTGTTTTTGTGTTAGTTTTTATTTTTAGTTTATTTAGTCTGGAATAAGGGATTCTATCTATTCAGCAGATGTAAACTTTACTGTTATCCTATAGCTCTCATTTTCAACCTTCAATTCACCAAGGTGAAGCTATGGGCAGTTAACCTTTGTCTTGAGAAGGTCTGAAGTTATTCATCACATGAATACACATTTCTTCCAACACCAAGTTTTCCAAGAAGCTAAAAGCCCTTTGATATTGTGGACAAGTCTCTGTGGGAAATGGTTTTTCTTTAAAGGTGGCTGGGTAAATCAGTGTTCAGCTTTTGTCTGCGGATACATCGCTGCCTCACTCTGCCCAATTTCTCTCTCTCTCAATATCCTGGGACCTGTGATGGATCAGAAGAAGTGTTTAACACTGTCTTGAGGTTTCACTGACGGGTGGATAGCTGAGTCTAAGAGAAATGTTTTTACTGAACAGCGTGAGAACAGAGGACTACTATTTCATTTGTGTTTACTTAGGAACACAGAAAGTCAGAGTATTGTCAAACTCCCACAAAGATACAGCTTGTGAGCTTGCCTGGTAGGTTTTCTGTCTGTCACGTAAATGCCAGTGTGTTTGTTAGGCTTGTTGCAAAGAAAGGGCTCTAAACGTTGAAAGAAAGCCATGTCCTTGGACTCGTTCACTTGAAAAAGTTGGCTGCACTCTTAGTGGCCACCAGTTTGACTGCATCGTCCTGGTTTGGGCTGGGACAGAGTTCATTTTCTTCCTAGTAGGGTGCAGCGCTGTGTTTTGGAGTTCGTGGGGGAATCCTGCTGATAACACCCCGCTGTTTTAGTTGTTTCCAGCTGGCACTGACCCTAAGTCAAGGGTTTTTCAGTGTCCCATGCTCTGCCAAGTGAAGGCACGGCCAGGACATCTCACCTGCAGTAGCCAAAGGGATATTCCATACTGTAAAATGCCTTGCCCAGTATGTAAGCTGGGGGTTGCTGGCCGGGGGGAGCAGAGGACTGGTGGGGCATCGGTCAGCGGGTGGTGAGCAATCGCCTTGTTCATTGTCTTCCTGGGGATTTATTTCTCTCTCTATTTTTTTCTTCCTTTTCATTAGTATTGCTATTATTGTATTTATTATTATTCCCACTATATTATTATTACATTTATTTTAGTTCTTAAACTGTTCTTATCTCAACCTGTGAGTTTTACTTGGTGGGTTTTTTTATTCTTTTCCCATCCCAGAGGGATGGTGGTGCAGTGAGCAAATGGCTGCATGATGCTTAGTTGCTGCCTGGGGTTAAACCATGACATTGATCTACTTGAGTTTCCAGATTTTGGGGGTTTTTTTAATAGTAATTATTATTTACCATTAATGCTGCAACTCTCCTCTGCGGGTGTATTTAACAATGAAAAAATGCACAAAGACAATTGTTGGACTTGAAATGAAAGATATACCATATGGAAAAGTCATTCTTTCAGAAAAGCTTTTTGTGTCCTTTCATGGGCCAAGAATCCAGAGTGCCTACTGGTATTTCAAAGCTGAGGTTCAATTC
>JANHGN010024803.1:68417-80038 GCA_024605025.1 Megaceryle maxima
CAGAAAAGCTTTTTGTGTCCTTTCATGGGCCAAGAATCCAGAGTGCCTACTGGTATTTCAAAGCTGAGGTTCAATTCAGATGGTGATGGCTGAGGAATGCGAAAGATCAGTTGCAAGGGAAGGGGAGTTGCAGCTGAAATGGGGATTGGATCAGATGAGCAAGCAGTATTTTGAAAGCTGTTTGTAAGGTTTTTTTAAGCGTTGATAGCTGTACTTTGTCTTTAAGGGAAAGTCTGAATAGGTATAGGTCCATCTTTTACACACTGTGCTCCAGTACCTTCCTACACATCCTATGGGATGTAACAAGATTGCTTGGCAATAGTGAGGGCTATGTTCCTGGGAGGCAGGGGAAACTTGGAAAGATGAATGACTGGAAGAAAAAAAAGTGCGACTGGTGTACCCCTCTCTGCGGTTATTAGCAAGTGCACGCAGAGTTGCTCCACTTAATGCACTTTAAGGGGGAATCACTTCCGAGGAGCAGCCTGAAACCTTGATAAAAACCCTTCTGGAACAGCAGCTCGGTCCCAGCAGAGCGCGCCGGGGCAGCTTCCCCTGTTGGCAAAGGACAGAGTCCTGCCAGACTCCAGTTTGCTCTGCGGTAAGCGCTGACCTCAACACCCACCGGGAGAGGGGAATTGGAAACTCAGAGTTACTCAGCACTGCATAGGATTAAAGGCTCCATTTTCAGTCTGCTAAAATGCATGCTCAAACTTCTTTCAGTGCCTTGAATTAGATTATCAAAATGGAATTAAATTTGAGAAAGCCAACATTTAATGTGGAATGGAAGTCTTATTTTCTTGCCTGCCTCAATTATGTCAAAAAGACCCCTGCGCTTTTTGTGCTTTTACAGCAAGTGCCCAATGCAAGAAAAAAAAGACTATAACAAAAATTAAGAGCTTCCCTTTGTTGGACTCCCTAGTAGCTCTCTGACTTTGAACAGATTGGTATCCAGCTTCAAACCCTAAAAAAAGAGGCTTTGTCCGATACAGTTTTATTCTATGTTTTTTAAGTCCACGCTCTGAGAGAAGCGGTGATTTAGTGGTTCTGCAGTGCTTTACTGACTCAAGTTCAGATTATAACAGGCTGCTAACCCCTATTTTTCACCTGTAACTCCAACCTATAAATTATAAACATGCTGGCACAATCGTTATATTATTATTTTTTTATAGCTTTCAATTTACAACTCTTGCTGTCCTTGAGCTGGTTCTTTGTATTTGTAACAGTCTCCTGAGGGAGGATTCATTGACTAGTGACTCCACATTTTAGCTCAGAGAAAATTCAGTCTTATTCTGATGTCTTCAATTTCTCACAAGACCTTACTGTTCCTCATTGATTATGTACTAAGGATTAATTATGTTGTCACTTAATGTATTTACATGCTTGGACAATGTATTGGCTCACTTATTCTGGCATGGTCAGCATTTTTTCCTGGTATGGGGCACGGGGGGTGGTTATTAATAGCTGGAGGAGCAGCATGTTGCCATTGGAATGAATGGAAGTGATTGGTTAGCAAAGGTGTATTTATGCCCTCGATAAATCTATAAAGATAATTTCCTCTTGCTACTTGGAGAATGGGGATGCCTACATCTTTTGCCTTGAAGGTACCAGAAAATTGGTGGGTTTTGAAAGAAGATTACTCTCTGGTAAGTTGTTTTACACAGGTCAGTGCACTGTCCAGAGAAATGTGATATTATATAGATGTGCTTTTTCAAATATGTGATGGAAGAAATGTCATCAAATATGGGAAAAGAGTGATAGAGATTCTTACTTCAAGTAGTCAGAAATTTCTATCCAGTCATCTGGCAGAACTTCAAAGATAGTTAGGTGGATGTTACGTACATAGTGTAAAATGTTGCTGGAATTTCATGGAGATAGAAAGTAAGATTTAAAATTGCGACGAATTAGGCATTTGGGTATATTGAGGTTACTGTTAGTTGAGAGCCTAACCACCCAGTCCTCCAAGAAATCTGCACAAAAGCTAAAAGAGTGGGCATCCCAGGAGTTTTTCTCCATAAAATGGAGTGCCTTTGGAGGGGACGACATTGACGTAGCTGCCTTCCCCTGCTTCTCCAGAGGCTGTTTAGGATTAGCCTCAAAGTTGTGAGAATTGCTAAAAGGGCCAGAACCATTTCCAGAAAACATTTGTGCTGTACTGTCAAGCCAGCTCCCCAGCACAATTTAACATCTCTACACTCAGATGCGTATACATCTTGCTATTTATACGGTATACACCTTCAGTGAGAAATGGTTCCTGTCCCTGATGTGAACTGTGGGGGATGCACTGAGATGAAATGTCATTGAGATATCACCTGACATTGTGATATATTGCCACCTAAAATTACACAGAGGCAACTGAGAACCATATGGCCTCTGGGCTAAGTAGCAATGTTGAGGCTGAACATGTGTCCCTCTCAGTTCTTCCAGCAGGTCTCCCTTTTGTATCTCTGGAATTTTGAGATCCCAGGACAAGAGAATTCTGCTAGATGATGAGTGTGAACACGTGAGCAGACACTGCAGAAATGTGCTCTAAAGGTGGTCTTATTAACTTGGTAATAAATAAAGATGGTAGAGACAAGTCAAACAAGTTAGAGATCAGGAGGAGGCACAGCTCTGCAGAAAAATCCACCCCTAATAGTTTGTCTCCTGCTCTGGGTGTATAATAGTCCCTTCCTGGGTGCTGCTGCAGATGGTTTTCACGTGTTTAAATCCATCGTAGCCATAAACCCCGGACTAACAGAATCCCTAATCCTCCTTCTTGGTTTACCTAGTAAAAGATGAGGCTATTACTATGAGAGGAGAAAGCACTCTGAATAATCAAAATAATCCTAAAAGCTTCTAGGTCTGTGACATACAGAAACAGAAGGGTTGGAGCTTTACTCTTCCCCTTTCTTTCAGTGGGACTAAGGCAGCATTCGTAGCTGACTGCACTCTTTGTTTTCTCAGTATGATGCTGGTTGTGTTGGACATTTGAATGTTATGGGTGGAGTGTTTCACAACAGCATCCCAGTCTGTCAGTAACAGCAAATACGCAGGACTCCATTAAACACCTGAAAATCGTGCAGCTTCTGCTGGGTGTGCTCAGAATCAGCGGCTGTAGCCATCCCTACGCTTCCCTGGCTTCCCCAGGAATCCACTCTGCATGAGATAGCTCTTCTCATCCAAAATGTCTGAAACACTTGAATCGTTCTAAGACTGCATTTGACAATTGGCATTTAGATTTAATGAGCAATGGGTTCTATCAACTGGGTTCTGTCGAGCACCGCACAAACCAAGCTGCGCTCCCACGTGCAGCGTGACCTCAGTTGTGGAGCCCTGATGTACA
Organism: Megaceryle maxima; assembly: GCA_024605025.1. NCBI lineage: Eukaryota > Metazoa > Chordata > Aves > Coraciiformes > Cerylidae > Megaceryle > Megaceryle maxima. The sequence continues at coordinate 71,740 of JANHGN010024803.1, forward strand.
AATAGAGCGTTCCAGGAACTTCCTACTCACCCCCTTTGTGTCTGTGGTATGAACAGATCTCCCTCTCGCACGCTTTCTGTCACCTGAGGGATCTTTTCTAGGATCAAAGGTTGATGCCAAGGCATATAGTGCCAGCCCAGATCATTAAGTAATATTAGCATAAATGTAATGTAAAAGTGGCGTAAAACTCTGTCTCCACGCGTATGCAAGGGCAGCAGACTGCCTCGCTGTCTCTGGTAGGATGGCTTGGTGAACACGGTGTGCGTGCTGTGCCGCTGTCTTCAGCTCTTCCTACCTGGCTTACGTGAAAGCACAAGCGTGTGCGAGGGTGCAATTTCAGCAACGAATTAAGTACCCGGTGGTACTCGTCTTACGTAACTTCTGGACTAGACCTAATTTGTGAAATTACTGAAAATTAGGATCTTGTATGAAGCACAAGAAAAATTCTGTTCTTGTTTCCAATGACAGCATCATCACTGAACGTGGAAGAGTTCTGGTCTGTCCATATAGCTTTAAGGTCACAATATCATCTTACCAAGAGTGATATAATCTAGTTAGAACAGTTCAGGACAATACGATAGCTCCTTTCAGGATCACATGCGACAGAGTGTTCCAAGAAACAGTGACTGATCTGAAAGCTGCAATGTTTATTCACTGCAGGGACCTGAAAAAGGAGGAGGGGCAATCACTGGGAGTAAAAGAGGGAAACCCAGGTACAGCGGCTGCCTTAGAAGTTTGGGACAAAGGTGAGACTGGGAAAAGGATATAGATCTTTGTGTAGGAAGAGCAAAGGAGAACTGCAGGTAGACAGCTGTAGCATTCTGAAAGCTTATTCCACGCAGCAGGATTAGCTCCATGCAGTTACTGAACAAGAGCCATGCATTTACTGCATGACAAAGGCAGTCTGTGGTTATTCACTGTCTCCTGTGTTTTATTCGTTCTTTCTTTTTTTATATATATATATATATATATAATTTCTTTTAGTACTTTTCCCACTTTAGTGGCTCACATTATTTTACTTATCATGTGTGTCCTAAGGGATTTTTAAGGAGGATTGAGAGCTGCGTTTGTGTCAGATGGAGCCTGAATGCTAATTACCAGCCTGACAGGGTATAATAACAATACAGGAGCATCAGTGAAGGAAAAAAAATGAGCAGAATATACAATTATTTTATAAAAGAGTTTCTTTCCTTGAGGGAAAAATCTGCACATTTACCATCTGTGACAAAGGAGATGTTGAACTGTGTAAGTGAATTACCCATAGCTCTGCGTACACGTGTGTATGGAACAGGATGAACTTGAAATGACATTAAGCAATTTTGTTATTGCAAGAAAAGACTAGAAAAGGTACTGAACTGCAAAGCTGCATTTCCTTCTCTTTCAAAAGCCTAATTCGGGATGATAAATGAAACATGATGTAAAGCAGAAAATACTATATGGACTTGTATGGAAATGTTTATTATTCTACACAAAGCTTTCATTTTTCTTTGTGCCATGTTCTCGATGAAAACTCATAGTATGTTGAAAGAAAAATGTACAAGACCTAAGTTGTGTCAGTGCTAATGATATGTTTGGATGGAGTTTATTCATGTACAACAAAGGACATTTTAACAATAATAAGGGATGGCTCCCAGCAACAAAATCCTCTTATTCCAAAAAAAAATGTGTATTATTGAAAGTTCTTCTCTCAGCTAACTCGCTAATATGTACTGCTCTCTGGTTTTCAGTTATCACTTAAGTACCATGAGAAAATCAGGCCATATGACACTGCACAAATCGAATTCTACATTTCCTCCGTTGACTTTTTCATGTGCAAGAGAAGGCTTCTTACCTTTGTACCCCTTGTATGTTTGATCAGCAATAGCCTTTCGTGTGACTCTTAGCTCAAGGCCTCTTTAACTGCGTGTTATCCAGTGACAGCTGAATCCGGACGTTGCGCACGTGACGTTCTTCAGCTTGCAGAAGAAGATAATCCAATATGTTTGATGTCTAAATGCATTGTCAGGAGCTACAGTACACAAGTACCTGGTACAGGCTATGGAAGGCAGCAAAGGGTTAGGCTCTGTGATGCATCAGAAAAAAAAAAACTTTCCTCGAGGGTTGTCCAATGGAGAACCTGACCTACAGTGCATTTCTATCACCTTTCCTCTTATGGATGTTCTCAGGCCATAGCTAACAGCACAATGATGAGAGTACTACTGAATACTGATATGTAGTCAAAGTAGATGACGCCCCTAAAGAGGAGTCTAGTTTTAGAAGAAACCTGGAACACAGAGAAAAGAACTGTTGAAGAAGCTGTAGACAGATGGTCTATCGGTCCTGTGAGCAAACCATTTTAAAACAGAGTGGAAGAGCTGCAGTCATGTAGAAGGAGGGACAGACAGAACTTCTGTGGATGGAAGGGTGAGTGTGTGTACAGTGCAGAATCAAGTACATCAATAGCATCTACATATTATATATAGAGAAAAATATATAAAATAGCATCTATGCTATTCACTGGAGTTACTGTTTTATCTTCTGTTCTTCCTCGAGGACGTAATCAGGATTTTCCTGTATTCTTTGGAATAATTTAGGCAGCTGGCAGACCTTGATGTTTAATGAGCGCCCTGATCATTGCAGGAATATATCAGAATATAGGTAGGAAAATTCAGTTATCACTAGTGCACCACAAAGCCATCCCCATGCAAAAATAACTTTGATTCACATTATAAGGAGCACCCTGTTGCGTAGAACGCGGGAGTCGGTTGTTATGTGCTTGGCATCGCTCAGCTTCCATTTGTCCAATGCTTAGTTTTCCTCTCCTCATATAGGTGTTTTTAAGTTTCTATGTGTGGTACTGAACCAGGCAGAATTTTAACTGAGTTAAAGAAAAATAAATATGAAAGGCCAGTCTTTGGACTTGTAGCAGAAGTACCTGTAGACAAAGCTGTCAGGTTACTCAACTGCTGTGTTCTTACTGCCATAGCGGGGCAACATTATATGATACCACTCAAAAGGACAGTTGATGAAAGCCACAAAAGTTTGGTGTGGGTCTGTAGTCATCATTAACTATTTAAATGCTGAGTTTAATGATGTGTGTCAACTATTTGAATAGTGTAGTCTATTTTTACTGTGTATTTCCTTGCAGATTGTCATCGGGGAAAATTGAAGGTATGTTGACTTCCTATGTTTCATTCCGTAGTCAAAGTTTGACAGTAACAGTACTCGCACAATTTAAATGTTAAAAATGTAAATAATATATGTGCTTTCTACATCTGGGGCAGATATGTGACAAGCTGGCATACCATGAAGGAAATATGTGAACTATTTTTGCCTGGAAAGGACAGGGGTTACGTAAGGCTCCGCACCCAGTTGTGGAGACATCTGGTGAAATCTTGACTCGAGGTTGATAGAAAAGCCCTGAGTGGCTGCCCTGAATACACTCTTCAACCCAATTATTTCAGAGATACACAGAACCAGATTCTTTCTTTAGCACGGAACAAATGAAGCTATGCGTTAAAGCATCAAGCTTCACACTGTGCTTGACTAAAATAATAACTATATGACAATATAGAAGATTGAAGATATGTAGATCTTCAATTAAAGCAATATAATCTTCAGTGTCTGGAATAAGTTTTCTAAATTCAGACTTGACATAATATTCTGCAAAGCACACTATGTACCCTCCCTGAAGTTTGGAACTGGTCTCACTTTATGGCCGTGCAAGCGTGTCTCGGGCTGATGCCGCAGTTTTGGATTTCAGGAGTTTTACCCTAGTTAAATGTTAGGATTACTCTTTAATTTCCTATTTTAAAAGCAGTAGCACTCAGCAGCACCCCAGATTTCACTGTGTTTGGCAAAGAACATAGCGACGCGTTGTCCTTGTGTGGCAGAGCTTACGTGGGAGAGTGGCGGAGTTGCTGGGGTTGACTGTGTGGCAGAGGTTGGGTATGTGTCTAGTTTGACTCATTCTCAAAGAATCTGTCTACTCTTTGTGGATAAAAGATCCCGTGACACGTTTGCTAAGACTGGTGGTTTGCTGCGCTCCATATATTGGCTGGCTTGTTCACAAACTCCTCGGGGGGCTGTTACAGTCTAATATTGTTAAAAGCTTTAAAAGCTCTCAAGCAGAACTCCCACTGGAGCCGCAGGGAGTTCCTCATGCTGACACTTGCAGGATCATGCCCGTGAATGTGGAGCAGTTTAGGATTCCCTGGGAAGAAACCATAGCCCTCGCAAGAGAAACGCTTTTCCCATTACTGCAGCGTTCCAAAAGTGTATGTGTGGGTACAGTGCACAAAATATTGCAGGGGAAATATAAATGGAAAAGTATTTTTCCTTCACTTGGTTTAGATTAGCTCTACCATTAATAAGCAACATCTTTTCTGGTTCTAGGCAGAACCTGTTAGCCTGTGCAGCAGCAGGCAAAATTCCTAGGCTAATGGTGTAATGCTGATGTAGATGACAGAGGTGAGGGCTGCTTCTGCCTCCTCGGCATGAGGGAGGTGACTCGTCATTCTCCTCCCTTCCCAGAACAGCAGGTACTCCCAGCATGAAACCTTCCAGTCCAGGTGCTAGTTTGGGGCCAGAGCAGCTCACCTAAGGCAGGCAAAGATAATTTTACCTCCTCCACAAGGGTGTTGTGAGAGTTAATCACTCTTATAAGCAGCTCTTTGGGAGTTTGAGATTACCGCTGGCAATATCTGTAATCCACGAAATAATATAGCGGTGGAAGCTCAGTTGGTATTTTCCCCTCATTTGTATTTGATTGCCATTTCTGTTTTTCAACTGATAAATGACTTGCAAACTTACTAACATAAATCCCTGCAAATGTGTGCCATTTATGGTCTTTAATACTGCGAAGCTTTGTCATCCCAACGATAAATACTGCACTTGAAAAGGGAGCGTCCCAGTCGCATTTGACCTGTTATACAGATAAAGTCAATAGTGTCTGCAATTACTCTGCGATCCAACAATTCAAACCAATCTGGTTTTAAAGACAAATCATGCATAAACTCAAGCTAAGTAGTGGTCTTCTATGATTCTGATTCATGCTGTGCTGACAAACCCTCATAAAAGCAGATAAGCTGTATCAAGAACTAATTAAGAAAAGAGTGGTTTATGCCTCCTTTGCATGAAATTAAATAACAGCATTCTGAGAATAACTAAAGCAACAAAATCCAGCATAATTTTTTTCATATTCATGCATAGGACTTTAAAACATGTCTCAGATTTTTCTGAAGCTTCATGTACTCTACGTATCTTCTTTGGGATGGGAATGCCAAAAATGAGCCATAGACAGCTTGAAAAGATTTCTTAATTTGGCCTTGTTAATTCAAGGTGAGACTATCTAGAAAAATAAGACTAAATTATTCCTTATGGAATTAGGACTAAAGTTTTTATCTTCCCTTAGTAAGATGCTTATTTCACGTCATTGTTTTTTCTGTAGCGACATCTCGTTCGCTCTTTAGGGAAGAACATAGTACCTGCTGGATTAATCAAGTAACCTTGAGCTTTTCAAACCAATAGAAAGAGATGGGAAAGTGATTTTGTATTAATTTGCTGGTTGATACCTTACTGAATTAGACTTTGTCTTAAGCTTATCCGGTCCTAGCGCTCCACGCCGTTTGTTGGTGAAGTGCTTTAGAAACAGCGTATGACACCTGGATTGAAAGTTTGCACGGTGCCAGTAGGGACACCGATTAGAACAAGTTGAATGTGTCCCCAATTTTGAGCAGTTTCTCCTATGCTCTTGATGAACAACAGCACTGTGTTCCTAGCAATATTACCCTATTTGCCGAAAGCTGTCAGAAAATCTATGAAAGCCTGCTGAAAAATACCTTTGATCAGAATCAAACCTCCATCTAATTAACATAGGAATCTACACTGCGTGATGGCGCATTTTAATCTTCTGTGAAGTCAAGGTAAAATAATAACAGTGGTTTTACCATTTGTGGAACTCCCAGTTTGAAGATCACAAAGCACTTTCCAAACCTTAGGCTTAACAATACCCTCATGTATTAACGTTGTTCCATGTACAGAAATGAAAGGAAAGGCAAATGAACTGAGTATTGCTTTGTCTTCAGAGTAAGATTTCAAGAAAGCAGCTAAATTACCTTCCATGTAGACAGAAATAGTTTTGTTTTGTTTTCCTTCCTGGTTTATATTGTAATAGGTTTGTTGGGCTTTTTGTTGTTGTTCAAAATGCACTTTTCTTTTTATGCTGGTCTTTTAAAAGTTATTTCTCAACTTATTTACATTTGAAGTAAATATTTGTCATCTCTCATTGAAAACAGTTTTCTGCAAAGGAATTTCTGCTGTCCTCTTTCTACTTGTATGCCTTCTGTCTGGTTTTGATGTTTATCAGTGTCCTGCAGATTTAAGTCTGACAGTAGGTGGGGAGAAGACAGTGGTCTCAGAGCAGTTTGGCTGCGCTCCCGGCGGAGAAATAGGAAGTGGCAGCAGTTCTGAAACAGCACTTTTTAACTGCAGACACCCGTAACCTCAGCCCGCTGAGAACAAGAGAAGAGGGGAGCTACCTTGAAAAGGATAATTCTGTAGGAAAGTGTTGAAAAGGGTCAGTTGTCAACTACTAGATTTCAGTGAGACTCATTACACTTGAAAATCAAAGCATCCGAATCACTCCAGCCTGAAGAACATTTGTGGAAGATGTATTTCTTTCTCCTGGATCCAGTTCTCACTCTTTATTCGGATTAACTAATTTCTTTATAAATTTTCATTCATTAATGTTCAAATCTCTGCTTTTTATAGAAACATTATCAAACATCAAAGTCTTGTGTTCTCACCAGAGAGTCCATAAATCTGTCCAGTCAGTTCTTTCCTAAATATTTTCAAAAATTGGTTTATGAGTTAATTTTAAGCCATAAGACAGGTATCTCTTTTTTACCTTTATTAAGGGTTCCCTGAGCACATAGCCCTTGTCCTGAACGTTCCTTAAAGCTTTGAGGCACTTCTTTCAGATTGGCATCTGAAATTCAAATACAGATCTGTACGCAGCTTACAAATGATTAGTCATATTATTTGATTGGTGTTTTTCTTGTTCCCTGACTGGTATGAATGTTCACAGAAGACTATATTTAAATGATCTCATCCTGAGATGAAAATGTGTTTTCCCTGAACATCTGTGCCTGTAAACTGAATGCTCACCAGAAGTGACTATAAATGGGCTGGCTGTTCAGATGTGCAATTCAAATGCGGCTTAGTCTAATTCAATTGAAGATCTGAACCAGCGTTCTGGTGAGGATTTCATCTTTACCAAAAGATTGTGGATTAACTGTGACTGGGTCGATATATTGTTTGTTAAATATATGGCCCTGCAGCACGTGAATGTGGTGGCATGGTAATGTTCTGTACATTTCAGTACACATATAGATTCCAATCCAGGGATCGTCTTCCATTGTAGAGGGAAAGATGCAGATTGCCCTTTTTTGGCAAATTTAGAGGAGCAGCCAAACTTTTGCAATGCTAAGTGAATATCTTCCATTGCTCAAAGAGTGATTTCTGTTAGGTATTCAAATGGAAACGCAGGATTTTATTTGTTTTTCTATAAATGTCAACAACACAAAGCTGTTCAGGTGGAAACCACCTTCCTAGAAAAATTTTGCTGCATGAGGGCATCTCTAGTCTTGCTCTAGCTGCTGAAGTTGCTTTGCAGTCTTTACAGAGGAAACCAGCAAATAAAAGTGAAATACGCTGGTATGAAAAAGGAAAAATTTGGTTCCACGTTTAAATTCCTTTCTCATGAATAATTCAGTAGTAGTAGAAATGTGTTAGACAATTTGCCACGATATTTTTGTAATTTTTTTTTTTTTTTTTTTTCTCAAATCAAGTGCTTGATTTCATCCATCTGGTTTAATGGCTGAGTCATTTGGGAAGTACAGTCCCACAAACATGGTGCTAGGAGTAGTTACTACTTCCACGCAAATGATCTTCCTTGTTCTCTTGCAGAAATCAGCGGTGCCGTTTCTCATGCTGTGTATTTATTGCCTTTCTATTATGCATCCTGCGATCTGTACAACCTTTCACACACACACGCAACCCTTTTCACATCTGTAGTCTGCTGTGGAAGAGCAAAGTGCATTTATTTTAATCAGTGGTACAAGGTCTGATTTTCAATATAGTTTCATCCTCCTCTATAAATCTGGGGGACAATAGTGTGCCTTGTGTTGAATGAGGAAAACCTGTGGCTTCCTGAATCCCTGCTAGGGAAAAATCCCAGCTGTTACTTGTAGCAGAATTCCTTGTGGAACAAGGAATATGGTGGCTTTTGAGGGATTGGACAACCCCATGCTAGGTCTGG
>JANHGN010024804.1:0-10974 GCA_024605025.1 Megaceryle maxima
AATTTCTTCTTGTTTTATAACAAAATGTTTGTGAGTATGTTGAAGAAAGGGAAACTTTTTTTTTTTTTTTTTTTTTTTTAAAAAGCTGTAAACTGCAAGGTATTTATTCAAGAGACAAGGGCTGTTCCCAAGAGCTACTCCAGTTGCTTTTAAAGCTCTCTCTATCTTTCTATTTGTGCGGAAACATTTTAATACTTGTCCCCTTCTTTTTATTTTTAAATAGAATATAAGCATATCTCTGTAGACAGTTTGAACTCTCTCATTTTCCCTGATTGAAAGGGTTGCAGGAAGATAGGATAAAATTTAGAGGCACGGGTCATGGTTTTGATAAATACACTTCAAGGATTGATGTTACAGGAATGCTATCTGTTACAGCTGAGGCTTTCACAGCTAGTAAAATTTCAGGTCAAATGTTTTCACTTGCTTTTTCAAATATAAAATTCACCAAAATGGTGTGAGATCTTAATTTAAAACCAAGCAAATTCAGATGATTTTCAGAAGTGGGTACAAGATAGGGTGAGTTATTTCCCTTCACCACACACTCTTCTGTAACATCTTTAACATGAGACCAAGCGGGCATATCAGTTATGGGCTCCTCTCCCTTCCTTGTGCTGCTAAACACATCACAGCCCTGGGTAAAGATGTGTATTAATTCACCTGGGCTTGTCAAGAATTTATTCCGCTGTAGGTAACAGCCCTTCAGGTCTAAAGTTGTTTGCAACCTGTTTGCACCTATTAGGTTTTTTTTCTGATGGCATTGTGCATGACAGGCCCAGTAAACATCAGCACCCACCTGGTTTACTCTGTTTATAAACAGCCAGGGTCTCTTCTGATGAGGCTATTTATGTTTGTGCGTAACTACTCCAGCTACAGAGGTTTCACAGCCATCAAGGTTGCAAAATGCACAGTAATAGTGGGGAATAATGCTTTAAGGGCAGGGAAGAGTAGCTAAGACTTTAGCTGCAAAGTGGTTTGTTATACAGGATGCGATCTTGGACCTCTGCTGCTTTGCTCTAGCACTGATTTCTCTGAAACTATGAGCAATTTGGTTTACCTCTGAATCCTCCTTCCTCTAAATCACAGTGCTTACCTGCTTTGAGGTTTAATCAAGGAAACTGTGTATGCCAGCTACTGTGTAAAAGCAAGAGGCAATTATTAAAAGTGGGCTTTGACTTTTTAAAGGTAGGATGACAGATGCTGGGTAATAAATCTCATTAAAGCTGATAGGGAAATAATCTTATTTTTGAACTCTGGTGGTATTTCTTCCCTAATTTTTGTTACTGTTTAATATTTATTCTGTTTTCACTGTTTCTTTTCAAAAGTTCTGGAAACAATTACATGACACAATGAGCTATATTTTTTCCCTCGGGTATCCCACCATTTTCAGATCTATGTTTATATTTAGAAAATATTGAAGTGCATTGTGTTGAAGTGGTTTTAAGCAAAACACTTATCTTTCAGGTTTTAAACAACACTGAGATTTGAAATCTGTTGAATAAAGTTGAATGATTTTAACACAGTTTTACATTTTGAAATTTATGTGAGAGATTTCACTGACCTAACATATTTGTCGGTATAGGCATGTGTGTGTGTACATGTCTACTGACATAAAAATTATTGATTTAATAGATTCTGATTTCTCTCTCTCAATTTGGGATGGGAAAAAAACATCTCCTGTTCGCTCATGATGAGTAATCTGCTTCCTGTCCACTTGTATCAACAGCTTTGAATACAGAGCTGCAAATCCAGTCTGAACTTGATTGCTGTCAGAAGTGTTCCTGCAGTTAAGAAGCTGCAGTGTAGCACTCAGTTCCACATGAGGAGAATCAGATGTGCTTTAGGATTTACTTTGCTCTGCTGTTCAATATGCCTCAGTTCTTCATGTTCAAGATGATGATATACTTAAAGTTAGCCACTGCATTTTACTCATTTGCTATTCTTGAATGAAATCTGTCATGCAACAAGCAAAGGCACAGAAAAATAATGATCTAAGTTTGGATAATTATTTGTCTTCGGATTATGGATAGAGCATTCGCACTGAGGTTTTAAGAAGAACAGAGAATAAAACTCTTGCTTGAGTAGGAGAAGAAAAATATCCTTATTAAGGGTCATAAGAAACACTAATCATGAGAATTACTAAAAGTCAAGTGAAATAGAGGTATAGAGGTAAGGGAGCATCTGTTTTTTCTTTTTTTTTTTTCCTTATTTTTCTTTTCTTAAAAAACAAACAAACAAACAAAACCCAACAAACAAAAAACCAAACCAAACCAAAAACAAAACAAAACAAAACCACAAACAAACAAACAAAAAAAGAAAACAAAAAACACCCCCGCAAACAGATGTTGCCATTTCTTCCAGAGGGAAAACTGTGATAAATAAATGTGCAGGTGGTGTACTTGTGTAGTCCTGGGCTTGTTGGAGATGCTGACCCACCCAGACATGGGCACATCTATCTATCAGGCAGCTTCTCTCTGAGAAGCATCCTGTGCTGATTCCCTGACTCATACAGTAAAGAGAGAGACCGACCAGCCTCGTGCTTAGGATTTTACGATGGAGCGTAAATCAGGTCTGCCTGTACTTGACCAAGGTTGAAACCCACAGTGCTGCATGGTAATTAGATTTTTAAAAGATTTTTTTTTCCTCTGGTTTATTTATATAGCAGTAATTACCTCCAGCACACAGTCACAGTGACTGCTTGTCTTTCATGACCATACTTTTACCCTTTCATTTGACTGTCCTGTGCTTCTGTGGCTAATGTAGAGCTTCATTCATTATCCCCAAGCCCCTTCCCCTGCCAGCCCTTTCACAGTGGCATAGCAGGGAGCACAAGGTTATTCTGTGGCAGCTTTAAGTTGGAGTGGACGTGAAGAGCTGAGCAGGAGACATGTCCCTCAGCACTGAGCTGTCAAGATTGCTCCTACACCTTCCTCAGAGCCATGGTGTACATGGTGGGAACAGGGCTTGCCTGGGGGCTTTGAGAACATATTTCCTCTTCTTTCTGAGGTTTTAATCTTCCAGTGATTCTTACAGCTCTGCTTTTTCTGAGGTAAACTTAGCTGTTGTACAGAAATGCTCCTTAATAAAGATCTCATTTTCCACCACTCCTTATCTCTCTCTTTGTCTCTTCTCTCTTTCCATCACTTCCCACCTCCTCTGCCCATGCAATAGCTTTTGAACTTGTTGCAGGGTTTGAAACAAATTTGACATCACTTGCTTTATTGATTTAAAAGTTGTTTAGTTCCTACACATTTCATCTTGGTGTGAGAAAACGATCATCAGTTAGCTTCCTGCAGAAAAAACAAGCTCCAGCTTGACCTTGTTGTTTCAGACATGTAGAAAAGCAACTTTTTACATTGTCTAGCTCCCAGAGCTTTGGTTACTGCTTTGTCTTTTATAGGCATCAAGAAATCCAATGATTAAATACTAAGGTACCAGAAATCAGGACTTGTAAGTTCAAATGTTATGGAGCTATTTGTGTGTACCTTGAGGCCATCATGCAAAGACCAATTCTTTTGGCATTGTACTTGGGACATGGGGAGTCTGAGCTGTGCTGCATGGTCAGAACCATGGTCTTTGTGAGTGTTTAGGGGCCCAATGGAAATTAGGAGAAACTTTGGGCCTAGAAGCTTGAGTGTGGATAGTCCAGTGACCCTTGTTCACATGAGCTTATATTAGCAACAAAGACAAGATCAAGATCTCTGTCTCATTGTCTTTCGGACTCATATGATCTTGAGGAGTTTGAGGACAGAACTGGGTGTGGTGGCCAAAGACTCTGTATTGTCATTCTTCACATTAATTCTATTTGTCCATAGGTAGCTTTACAAGGTACTTGAAACTGTTTTCATCATATTCTTTCCATTAGGTCTAGCCATAATTTCTTGTGTCTGCCATAGAAGCCTATCAACTTTTACTTCCTAATTTCTAAGGGCTGTAGTTTCACTATATTAACTGAACTGAACCAAGGAGTAAGAACTCTCTGAGTAGGAAAGTAAGGCACAGAAACTAGGGGTGCAGGGTTCACTTCCTTGAGCTCTAACCTCATAAAAGCTGGAACGTAATGTAGTCTAAGTTAGTTATCTACAATGTGTTATTGTCCATGGGGAGAAACACTTGGAGTGCAGTCCATTCTATGCAGAGTGGAGCAAAATTTCTCTTGAGGTGTCTGTCTCTAATAACTTCTGAAAACCTCTAGGTGACTACCTTAGAGCCTAACTTCTAGTTGGCTGCAGTTAGGGAAGGTGATTCCCATGTGACTGTTTGCCTGAAGTCATGCAAGGATCTTAAACCTGGAGTCACTCTGCTAGACCAGTATTTGAGGTAGGAAGAGCCTAAGTGGATGCCTGCTGTAGATCTCTGATCACGATCAGCAGGGCAGGCTGCAGTAGACACTGTCTTCTCTCTCCTAAGAGTTCTGGGTGTTCCCAGTTACTACTGCTCAATGTACAACAGCCTGCTTCTGGACCAGCAGAAGCATGGAGTTTCCAGGGAATGTCTTTATAAGGGATGTCAGAAGGCTTCAAGCAAAACACCTGTGAAAGGGATAAGGAGAATACTTGTCCACATGAGGTGATGACACTGCCTACATCAGGCCAGTGCAGCCAGCCAAAGAAATGCAACTGCCTTTACAGTGTGAAGAAAAATAGCTTTTAAAAGCATCACCAGCCTCCCCAAAAGCAAACAATGTTGGTGAGTCAATAAATGATGGAGTTCATAAAGCGCCATTTACTTCCCTCTCCGTCTGCAGCAGTAAATTCAGATCAGACTCTCAGTAGCTGTCTGGGCTCACAAGGGTCTTGATTTCTTTTTGAAAACCAAGAACAACAATCACTTCCAAATCGTCAAGAAAGAGTTGATATGACTGTCAGAGGCACAGTGCACCTGAGAGAAGCAGTGGCCCTGTTTCCTCCCCGCTATTTTTTACATATTTTTTATGATATTTTAATTCAACTTATTTTTAATGATTATAGTAACACTGACATGGCTTTCTTTTTTTATAGAAAGTGTTGCTTATATTTCATCAGTTACACAAGTTCGTCTCAGGATCTTGTGAACACGATCTGTCTATAGAAATTACAGAAGTCCTAGCATCCAGTAGATAAGACCAATGAAAAGGAGGAAAGATAATGTTTTTTTACATCTAGGGGTAGAAGGCAGAGAAAGCATTGCTACAAGGCATTGGTGTCTGCATCTAGAGCTGTGAGATTGTCAAACATACTGCCCAACTGCTTCCAAGTCTTGATGACACTTGTTTGACCCATGAGGTTGGCTGCTTCAAAACCATTGCAACAACCCTCTTGGACCTTTCAAGGCTTGTGGCTCTTGTGTCTCTGTTGGCTGAGTTAAGGCACTCAGAGCTCAGGAGGAATCAGGTCTGGTTCCTTCCCTGTCTTTTTCAAACTCTCTTCGACCACCACGCTGTGCACCTGACCACCTCACTGCACATATACAGTGTGGTAGAAATTGATCTGGCTCTGAGCAACAATACACAACTACTAACCACGGTATTTTTGTCTGAGGAGCAGACATGTGACTCTCAGCACACCATAGACCTGTACCAATACTAGTTTCTGCTAGGTTTTTTAGTTTGCTTTTCTAGGTGCAAAAAGTACGTGCAATTTGAGTTCTCAGTGTTATTTTTTTACACTCTATAAGATAGTGATTCACATTACCATTCATCTGCAAAAAGCCATTTTTAACAACAGCAGGTCAGGAGTCTGTTTTTCCTTCCCAGCTTCAGCCCACAGGGATTTTAATGATAAAATTGTGTTTCAGAGCTGTGTGCTGTATGTAGAAATATGATTCAACAGCTGCCCTTCCTGAACTGTGTCCTTAAAGTGAAAGCAAACCCTTTATAAAGCCAGATGTGGAGGGGAACAGGTTTGTATGTATGTGGACAGGTATATATGTAGGTGTCACACATACAAAAAAAAAGTTTTGCTCTGTTTCCTTAGCTTCCTGTTTCCAATTATTGTGCAAATCTTGCTGTCTGGTCCTTATTTTGCAGAACCAATCTGTAAGCAACAAGGGGAAACAATGACACTGAGAGTCAGGATGTGGGTGAGGAGAGGGGTGAAGCACATCCTATTCTTCATGAGACTGGAGGTCATTTCACAGCCCCACACCCCAGTGGACTTCTCCCTGTTTCAATACCAGGTTCCAACCTGGTCCTTGCCCTGGCAAGGCTACATAAGTGTGAAGGGACAGAGGATGGAAAGCAGTTGGCTCCTAGATTGCTGAGATACTGCCCGTGTCATACAACCTGAGCTGTTCTTCAAGCAGTTTTCTTTCTCTTTGCTCTTGCAGTCTAAACATGTGCTATCTCTCTTCTGTTTATCTTTGTTGTTGTTGTTGTTTGATGGGGTTTTCTGTTGTTGTTTTGGTTTGTTTTGTGGTTTTTTGTTTGTTTTGTGTTTTTTTAATTGTTATTTTGTTTTTTGTTTTCCTAGCCTTCTCCTCTCCATAGATTTACCTTGTATGTGTTTTCTGTAAAACGAATTTATTTCCTGTCCATCCTCAACCTGCCTCTCTAAGGAGGAGTTGGACCGATTCCCTTTTCACCTGCAGACTCTACTTCCCCTCATTATTTGGTGTGTGAGTGTGTTTTAGGGTTCTTTTCAATTATAGTTATTATCCCAAAATGACCTACTCACAAAAAGCTGCTTTGTATTCCTGTAGGCTGGCATGCAGTAATGCCTGGTCGCCTCCTCTCAGGCTGGGCGGGAGTTTCATGACTGATCACAGCTCAGCTCCTCTCCTCCCTCTCTGCCCTCCACCCACACACCTGCACCCTAGGGAGATCCTACAGAGCTGCCTTCCCCTGTCCCCCCACAGCTGATTGAAAACCTTGCTCCATGGATTAAGACACAAAGGTCCTAAGTGAATTAAATTGCTCAGTCTCAGCTCTTTCCTTAGATGAGAGATTCTGGAGGACAAAAATCTCCACAGGTATTTTTCACATGGTTCAGCACAATTAGAGCATCTTACTCTGTACAAAAGACATCTGAGGCTGAAGAAAATTGCAGTGTTGCTTGTTGGACTCTGTCCTTTGCCCTCCTCACCCTGCTTCTCACCATGTGCAAAGAGCTAAGGAGATGCTCCAGTAATAGAAATGACATGGATCTGCGTGGGAATCTGTTTTCCTACACCTTGGCCTGAATGAACAGAGGGGCCACAACTACCCTGGACCCACGTGTGAATTCCCTGTCCCTGCTGTCACTTGCATTAAAGACAGGTGGTTTTCACATCATTCCTGCCCTGGCAATGTTAATCTGATGTGGCTTTCACAGCTTGAGTTGCAAATCAAATCACTTGATGGATGGGAATGTTTACGCACCCCAAATCTCAACTTCCCTGCCTTCCCCGCCTCCTAGCTAGTGTCAGCCAACTCAGCAAGATCTCTGTCTATAAAATATACTAAGCAAGCAGCAACTTTGCAGTCTTACTGAGATTTATGGGCAGGCTTAAATGATAGAGGATTTTTTTTCCCCATTTTTGTCCTTTTAGGCTTTTATAAACAAACGTTTTCCATGAGTAGCTTTGTTTTCAGGTCCATGTCAAGCCAGCTTAGCGGATGCAGAGACCTTGCTTGTCTTTCACAGCCACTTTAATTATAATGAGAATTGTGGAAAACTGAGAGGTGAATTTCAGTTTCTGAAGTGTGGAATAAAACTCTTGCAAACAACTCTGAAGACTTATATCTCCTTTTCCTTGTCAAAATGAGAAAGAACTTGAATAGTGGGGATTATTGAGTCAGGTGTGGGGAGACCAAGTATGAGACAAAACTTTGACAGAAAACTGACAAAATAAGAGACCAGATCTTGATCTGTTTTGTCTGGAATAGGACTGTGAAGGGTTGAGCATTATTTCTTTTACCATTGACTTCCTCATGTGACCATAGCAAAAGTGTTTGTTTTTTTTCTCTGAGCAAGGCAGACAGCACAATGTGTATTGGTGTTTGCATGTGAATGTTACTATGTGTACCACTCTGTGTGACTGCAGGATGTGCAAGGCAGAAGTCATTGGTTGTGACTACATGAGAAGATTGACACTATTCAGAGTAATTAATCAAGCCCTTTTTAAACCCTCAGCAGACAAAACGGGTTATATTGTCATGACTAGTCCCTTTCTCTAACAACTACAGTTGTTTAATTGCATCCTTCCTATGCTATCTAACTGTTAACTGTAAACCGTTTGCTTTTCACTACATTAGTATCCTCTTTATAATCTCTAACTGTTCCCCTCTCTGACTTTCCTTGAAAGGACAATGTCAAGATAAAAATCAAATATTTACTCTTGCATGTGTAGACAAATCATTTGTGTGTTACTTATAATGCTTCAGATTATGAAATTGGACATGATTTCAATCCTCTAATTGACATGTCATCATTTAGGCTATTTACATTAGTTCCTCTGGTGCTCCCAGCTTAGGCAGTGAAGATGGAAGGAGTTTGGGGAAGAGAGATTTTGGTCATAAGTTAGATGCTTTGAGTCCTTTCATGTCAGTAGAAACCTTTATATCTGGTGACTGCACTGAAAGGAGCAACATGACACCATCAGGTACTGTTGTAAGCATGACGTAGAATCACCTTTCTAAAAAAGCATAATTTGAGGAATTTTTTCATTTAAGTATTATCCTTGTGAACCTGGCTGATAAGCTTTCATATAGACCCTTGATGTACACCATACTGTGAGAGAAATGCTATTTGGTAGTAAAGATTTCAGTCATGTGCCCTGAAAACTTCATTTGTAGTAGCAATAAAGCCAGAGGATCTATGTTGATTTCAGTGTTATCTTTCTGGCTTTATACTGATCTATGTTACCAGGCAATTCTGCTAATCCTAAGGATGTCAGGAAGTTATTAATGAGAGTCTGAGTCCTGTGATAGATCTTGGAACACACTCCATTTTCAGTCATCACTGCTGGAGGACGGCTTTATGTTGATGTACTCCAAAGGTGTGATATGGAAACTACATTTTTTCTACCTTCTGAAAAGCAAGTTCTAGTAAAGATACCCAAGTCCATTTGAGAGATCTTGGCTTAGGCTTTACACTAGGTCGTTTTTCCTTGTCATGAAACTTACTCAGTCCCACTGAAACTTTTCTGGGGACACTGTGAAGGGCAGAGAAAGGAAAAGAAATAAAACCCTTCATCTTTTACAAAAGTTTGGGAGGCAAAAGCCACTTTCTTATCAAATAAGACTATCAAGTTTCAGCATGCATGTTGGCATGGGGCCCAGGGCGCCCAGCGACTGTTGCACATCATCTACAGCACTACCTGCAGATTGTGCTGTTGAATAATGAGCATAGACAGACTCAAGCCTTCTGGAAGAACCAAAACCAACATTCTGGGATGCTGCAACCTTTTCCTTTCCTTAGGGCATTGCTACTTGTTAAAATGGACAGGTGGTTACATTTGCATAGCTCACGTATTACAACCATTGCTTTGGTCAACAATAAGGACTGTCTGATTGCCACTCTGAGCTGACATGATCTGATCTGTAAGACCAGGAATGCAGCTAGGGTTGCAGCTCTCCCTGCATCAGGCAAAGCTGAACTGTTTACAGCTTGTGCCAGTGGACTATAGGAGAAATTCAGAAAACAACTACTCCTGGCCTGGAGCTATGTCACTTGTACTCTTCTGTTAGTGTACACATAGGATTTAAGCACAGTTTAGAGATTAATCACAATATATTTCACTGACAGTAGTTATTGTTAAAATTATTGTTTTTACCTTCTACCTCATGACCATAGATAGGTAGGCTGTATTTTGCACATGACAAGAATTAATTAATGACTGTCATTTCAATAGCTTATAATGGATCTTGTGCAGATTTTAGTAAGTTTCCTTTCTTTCTCAGGTTTTCTTTTGTTTTGTTTTAAAAGCAGTGGGGTGACAAAATTCAGACATGACCATCACTGCCCAGAGCCTTGATTACAATCAAGTACATCAGTTTGTTGCTCGGTTCTCTAACTAGTTCACAGTGTATCCAGTGTATTGGCTACAAGCATGAGACTGGATGGTGTGGGTATTATTTGCATCTTTGCTTCTGTTTTGATTGGTGGCTATGATTGAGTCCATGAGCTTGTCTGTTCCCATATGTCACCGTTGGAGAACAGAAACTGTCATCTGCATGTTTTGTGGTACCATATTTTATATCCTAGTGACCAAAAAGTTCTGTTCCTGCAACTTCAGTGGTGGGAACCTAAGAAGCTTTTGAGGGAAGATGTCTTAATCTGATTGATCTTTTTAATGAGTTTCTTTCCACAGATCAAGTCTTACCAAACCAGTTTCCAAGACTGCCTCTTTGTCTATTTGGGTGCAAAGTTGGTGTTTCAAAAGAGGAGCTTTGTAGGGGAGAGACTCACAACTAAAAAGAGAAGTCAGTTTTGTCAGATATATTTCTGAAATGGAAAGCATCCTTTTACTTCACTAGGGGTGTGCAGGGAGGGTAAAGATAAGAAGAATAATTGAAGGGGAGTGAAAACTGTTAAAAATTGCAATCACTATATAATGGGCATGGCCAGTTGAAGAGTTAAGTGACAGAGCCTTACTCACTCATATGAATTAATAATTGATTCAGTAACAAATCACTAATGTTGCAGTAGTCATGGTGAATAAGATAATAAATGTGTCCTGTCCAGGGAATGCAATGTTGTTAGAATTCAGCTGAAATTATTCATAAATGTGCTACTTTTCCTCATCTCCAACTACTGCTAGTTTAGCTTTTCTTTTTAATCTTCCTAAGCTGTCACATTAGATGGTAGAGCTAGTCACATTCTATATACAGTAGAATATTAAGGAGAACTGTGGAGACATTATGTCAAATTTCAATAGATAATAGACACAAATTGAGAAACAAAGTACCTCCATCCCTTTTTGCACTCCTCGCCTAGCTTAAAAAATAATAATAATTAAAAAAAAAAAAAAAAAAAAAAAAAAGCCCAAACGCTTTTTAAAAGAATTAAATTTGTGCCT
>JANHGN010024804.1:27092-39657 GCA_024605025.1 Megaceryle maxima
AGGTGAGGGGGATATGTGTAAAGTTATTTTAAATTCACATTAGTAATTTGATGGATTTTTTCACTCACTCTTGGTGCAGACCCAAGGATTCTAGTGCCAACTGCACTGAGCTGATAGAAGCAGCTTCCAAAGGGACCAAGGACAATGGCAAGGTGCAGGAGAAGAGACAGTTTTCTGCCTCTGTCTGCAAAGCATGTGTCACGCTTCTGTTTTGGGGCTGCCTGTGAAACTTCTCCAGTGTCACTGCAGTATCTCTGCTTGTGCTGTGAGCAACAAGTGAGGAGTGGGTAACCTGAAGGGATTTGAGGCTAACATGGACTTCTCCTGGCGACAGTCATAGCTGAGGCAGTCCTCAGTACTATCATTGATTTATTATAGTATTTACTGCCATGAGAGAGGGAGGTCTTATTTGAAGGTAAAAGACCCAGAGTCTTTAGTGCTTACCACAGGCAAAATGAAAAGATGGTCCTTGACCCAAACTTCTCAGAGATGTGAACACCTGAGAGAGGCCACAGCAAACAGATGGAGGGAGAGCAA
Organism: Megaceryle maxima; assembly: GCA_024605025.1. NCBI lineage: Eukaryota > Metazoa > Chordata > Aves > Coraciiformes > Cerylidae > Megaceryle > Megaceryle maxima. The sequence continues at coordinate 27,630 of JANHGN010024804.1, forward strand.
AGTAATATAGAGTAGATTATGATTTGATTGGGAAGTTGCAGTGATAGCACACCAGCTGCCTCATGGGTGTTGAGTGGTTTGGAAGTGTCACTGCAAAGGTGTTTCAAGGAGGGATGGTGAGGCAGACTGTGTAGTAGATGTCTCTGATGTTGGCAGGACTTGCACATTCCTAGTACACAAAGGTCTCTGGACAGCAGAAACAGCTGACATAGCTTTGAGGTTAAGCCAACACTATCATGCTGTTAGGATGTTTATCTGAACCAACCGTCACAAAAGGCTCTCCCATGCCTACCTCAGTATTGAGGACTCAGAGGGTTTTGAGGACAGAAGGCATCATTTCTCTTGACCTTCTGGATGTAAGAGAGGCTATGGGATTACAGTGATTTCTGTACCAGGCCTCTGTCACTCAGGGTGAATCACAGCAGCTCTTCTGAAAAGGCATGCAAGCCAAATAATGAGACTTCAAGGGGCTGGTGTCTCACTTTTATAGGGTCTTTGTACATGGTTGTGCAGCATATGAATTACAGTAATTGTATATTCTTGTATTGGTTTTTTTTATTGTTAAATGAGTAAAAGGTATAAGGGCCTTTCTGAAAAGCTCAGGGTTTTTGAGCACAATTGTGTGTACTGCAGAGGCAGCAGCTGACGGCTAATTTGAAAAATTCACGCTGGACACTGGGCTGAGATGTGCCCTTTAAATGATGGTCAGTGACCCAGGAAGAATTTCCTGAGTGCAGAAGGACCTCGGTGGAATTGTTTCATGTCTGCAAGTGTGTGGCTAAGCAGTTTAAATGGAAATAGTACTAAGGGTATATTGCTTTCATTTGGCTAGGATTTAAAGGGTTTATCCTTTGCTTCAAATGCTCATGATTTTATACAAACTTAAGTTCAGCAGAAGCATTTCCAAACTTTAAAAATAAAAAGCCAGTAAAACTCCAAATACTTATTTTGATTTATGTTTTTGTCCTCTTTGTGCCCCAAATGCTATACTACCTCTTTCATTTCCCTGGCATAATCTACTACATTCAAAGGCTCTACTGGTTAAAGTTGTCTGGGATCATAAGCAATGAGATTTTATCTGAAGTAGTAGGATTCAGGAGCTAAGTTTTGTCTGTAACACAGACCTGCTTTAGGAGCCCTGAGCAGGACATGAGAACTTTATGAAAAGTTAGGAAGGGAGGTGGTATTTGGTTTCACAAACTCACTAGCTATATTGTCTAGCTATATGCTAGTGAATGAGAGGGAATGTGTTTTCCTCTGGGAACAGTGTTAAATACACTGGAGTTCTGATAATTTTTGGACACTCTAAATGGAACTGAAAAATCAAAGATAACTACAAATTATAGTTAATGTTAATGTTAAATTATCCCCAGAAATTATGGAATTAACTGAGCCTAATGTTGTTGTCAACATTCTTCTAAACTCGCCCCATCCATTACAACCCCTTTTCTCTGTTACGATCATGTGTGCCTAGTTTGTAATCTCTGAGTATATAGTTCAAAACCACACTGGTTCAGACACTGCTAAGAAATTGTGCTAGGTGTAGGACTGAAAATTGATTAGTCGGTTTTCTCTGTTCCAACTTAAGAGTGAAGCAGTAAATAGCGTTAATGCTGAAAAGTGAATTAGATTTCTAACACAGTTTCTGCTTTAATAGTTTTTTCCATTTGCTAATAGCCCAGATAATAGCAAACTACCCTTCAATAACATGTGTTGTTTTGTTTGTATCTTTCTTCTGACAGCATCTTTTTAAAACAGCATGTTACAGCTCATTCATGAAATAGTTATCAATTCTGTGCTTGTTTGTTTCTTCGGGCAAGCTAAGTATGTCCTTGTTAACGATGGCTGTCAGGCATTGTGTACCTGCAGGCTGTGCTTAGCTCCCTCCTTTTAAGGGTCTCTCAGTCAATTAAAATTGTAGATACAAATTTCAGGTACTTTGGAATAGGGTTTTCAAATCCAAATGACGATTTCACACTTTGTTGGAAAGCAGAACTGCACAGGACTGTCTGTGATGACTGTTCTTGCTGTGCACTGGCTGAGTTCTAGGCTGGAGCAGGAGTGTCTCTTGACTTCCAAAGATGCTGAATCAGGTTGGAGTCTGGGCTCTACAAGCAGGATTATTTTGGTAACACATTTTCCAAAGCTACTATCTCATAAATTCCTCCTTAACCATACTTTTACTTTCCATGCCGTTCTTGTCCATTCTAGTTTTCTGTCTCCACATTGCTGTATCTCTACACATCCCAGGAGTGTCCTAACCAGCTGCTCTATCATGTCACCAGTAGCTAATTTTCTTTATAATCTTCCCCCCACCAGAGTGAGTGGGGTAGTGTTTTGATAGGGTTCCTTCTGTATTTGCCTTTACAATTCATATGCTTCTCCATGTCAACACTGGAGAGAGCAGGTTAAATGGGCTACAAGAAACTGATGTGTCCAGAATGCTCCTTTGATCCTGTGTTTATTCCAAAATGCTATCATAGTCTTGAAAATTATGGTTATACAAATGGAGAAAAAGTCTGTTGGCCTTTCAGAATTTGTCAAGTACAGTCCATAACGTACAGCGTTAGGTCTCTTCTACATGCATAGCCCATGTCTTTGAGGTATTTCTCATATGTCTTCAGATGATTAAGTGACAATCTGTGATTTGAAATTGTCTTTCATTGTACCAGTCTTCCCATCCCATCAGTCTGTTTTATCTAAGCATTTCAATGCCTAAGTTATTAGCAAACTAGGGCAGAGATCATTTACTTTGGGGTGTCTATTCAGTACTTTTCCCAAGTATTTAATCTCACACTGGTGACTGTAAAGCTACAGTAATTTGTAATTGCAATTACTGAGTGGTGACAGTTAAATGGTATGTAATAAGAGCCTTTTAGCTACATACTGAGTTTTATCCTAGTTTATCACTGACATTTCATTCAAAGAATAAATCTCACAAAGTTTTAGTTTTGTAGATACAGTCAGTTAGAGCAGAGATGTTTGCAGAGGACTACTACACAGTTGTTCCTGACATTGTATCCTTGGCAAAATAGATGATATAATATGTTCTTTTAATGTATTTGGGTAGTTTAAAGACCCATGAATTTTTTTGTAACTGTTCTAATTCATTTACGATACATGACTATAACTTGGAATTGGTATTTGTTTGGATCTCAGAATAACCATTTAGCTTTTTTTGTTAAATAAAATATCCTAGTTTGAATGTACATCTTTAATAAAAAGGAACTGTTGAAATTTACATGGAATAATTATTAGCCTGTACTCAAATCCATTTGACTAGCCAAATTCCTTTTTCTGAGACACTGTACAAAGCCTGTACCTAATACCTGGGTGACAGAGCTCACCATTATCTAGGTGGAAAAGATCCCTTTCCACATATCCCTGATAAGCACTCCTCTCCCCTTTCCTGTAATGACAGCTGTGATTGTCTGGCATTTTGTTAAGAGTGGCTTATGCTTCCGTCAGACACAATTCTCACTTAGAAGATGCTTGGACTTTCTGGTACTTTTACCCTTTTCAGGTCTGTTTCTCTTCCTTTGATTTAAACTTTTCTGAGTTGAGAAGCAAAGACAGCTGCTGCAGAGATGTCTGCTTCCCCCAGCCTCAAGTGAGCCTCCCCTTCCATGTTCTGTAGGGAAGTGAATAGAGCTTGGCAAGGAGACGAGAACAGGAAAAAGTTTCTTGAGTGCAAGTGGGATGTTTGATAAACTACTGGAAAGTGCCTTATTTATTGTACTGTGATTGTGATAACTCCAGAAGAAACCCTGGTTTCTTCTGAGGTTATTTTCTTCAGGTTAAGCAAGCCATAATAGTGTGATGGAGTTGAAGTTTATAGGGAAAGAGGTTAGAACTTTCATTAAACTTATCTGTATTTATCTCACTCTTTTTGCAAGAAAATTTCTTTTAAAGCCAAAGCCAGATACTTGAACGAAAAATGACCCATCTACTTAGTTCTTCTATCCACAACATTTCATGAATATTGACCTCTCCATTAGATCAACTAATCAGTGGAGCATAACCCAGGTTTAATGGCTGTCAAAGAGAAACCAATTTCATTTCAGCTGCTTTGACAGGAGTGCATCTTCAGGACTTTGAGCAGACTGATCAGATGGGGCTTTTTCTGGTTGTTTTGCCAAGTCTTTGCTAAACTTCAAGTAATGATCTCTCACAACTGTCCCTTTACTACTGGTGCTTTGTGCTAAAAATAAGTGACTTGGTGTTTCACAGGAGGTGCTGTCAAAGCCTGAACTTATGTGTATGTATGAGGACTATCATGTCACCCTCTTGTGATGCAGATAAGGGATCTATTCTTTCTTCAACATGCCAAAAGTCTTGCATTTCTTTCCAAGTACCAAAAAGGCATCACTGACTGAAATACAACAATTTTCTCAATTTATTGTTATCTGGATATATAATCTGTTTTCATCACAGTGTGAGTTCTAGAGTTAAATAAGATGTTTCACATGCAGTAATTTTCTTTTAGCTAGCTCTATGTGACTTTTCTTTCTGAAACTGATGTTTGCTAATGGAATCCAATCTTGAACCATATGTGAGAGCTGCAGTAGTATGTTACAGGGCTTGGTTTGTTGCTTTCTTTTTTGTTAGAGTTAAAAACTTAGATGGGGATCTGAGAAGAAGGTTTGGGAATCCAGACTGGTATGATGTGGATAAGGATTGCATTTTTCTGTGGGATTTTGATCAGCATTCCTCGTGAATAATCTGAATATATCCTAACCTAGATCCTCATGTCAGTGTAAGGTTTCACTACAAAGTACTTACTAATTTACATTAACCTCAATGCATAAGAGCTCCTGTTTGTTTTGTCTGTTTGTTGTTTTTTATTCTCCTTTGTTCCTTCTACTTTTGTATCTCTTTCAAACTTCCAGATATGTTCTGCAACTTCTGTCACTTTGGGATAGGGTACATGTTAAAAAACATTAATAAATTTATATGAGTCATTTGAGACCTAGCGTTACCATGTTCCCCATACTCATTCCAGGGATATTTGTGTCTTTCCAGACTCTGATCCAGCAGAACTCATTGTCATATGAGTACAGTTGACGAGAATAATTTTTATAGGCTTTAAACACAGAAGAGAAAAATGCATGGTGATATCAGTAAATAAAAGAAGAAAACATTTTAAGAGAGAGTAATGCAGAGCTTCCAAATGCATGACTTAAGCCAACCTTTCAATGATTAGGCATTAGGAGGAAAGTTTCCATGGGAACATATTATCTCATCAGTCTCTACTTCAGTGTTCCTTGTGTACTCAATTGAAACAGCTGGAACTAGCTAAATTATGCCATTTTGTTTGTTCTCCATTGTATGAAAGTTTTTTCTCTGTATGTTTCAACTGCAGCACCAGAAAGTCAGTCTCTTTTTCTCTCCTCCTCCTTCTTTCTTGGCCCAGTGAATGCTTAATTATTTATACAAGTGGAATATCTCCAAGAGAAGAGAGGGAGGGAGAGAAGGAGGGAGTAAAATGGAGAGAAATTGCTTTAGCTTTCCTGGTGTGGAGTTGCTCCCAGTCTTGAAATAAATATCAGCTTTTTTAGAGTTGCTTACTTACCAGTTAGGACCAAAAAAAAAAAAAGAAAAAAAATACAGAAGAGAAAAATCATGAACCTCTGATAAATAATTCAGGCTCCTCCATCTGTGAAAATGTTAGATTTGGCCTAATTTTCCATATAAACAAAGACCATCATCTGCTCCAGAAAATAAAATCTGCCGAATTTAGCTTCTGAAGAGGCAGTTTTTTCCCTGCCAAGATCTGATATATCTTTCCCACATGCATGTGATTAAAAAGCCAAACCAGGAAATTATAACAGAAAATCAGGTAATCTACCTTTCATCCTTGTTTCTGGTAAAATGTCAGCCGCTTAGGGCTGTGTTGTTGAAACACAGGTCAACAAGAAAGAATCTGTTGGGCTTTTCCAGATTCTGCTATTCACTGCCTAAATCCCCTTGGCAGCATGTGTTAGATACCTGGTACTGACCTAGGAAGGAGACTCCAACACTGAAAGTTATGCTGGAGCTTGAAGAAGGACAAGAAGTAACTCCACTTTGGTCTGTGTCCTGTGTTGCACAGAATGGACGTATCTGTTAAACTTAAAATCCTTATAAAGAATGGTTTTGGCAATTCTGCCCCTCCCTGGGGATTTTGTCTTCAGAACTGATGCCTGGATGCAAGTCTATGTTATTATTTCAGGTCACATGAAATTAATTAATTCACTGAGACTAGCTACAGCCTTGGATAGTTTCTGGGACAGACGTTTTAAATGGCAAAGGGATGAAGATTAGGACAGCCTGAGGTTCAGGTGAAATAGTGCCACACCCTGGGTCTGTTTATGACCATGAAGTGGCTAAATTCTCATCTTCTGCCTTCTACATCTGAAGAACAAGTGGGAGGGCAATGGCATGCAGCCAACTTATCAAGGTTTTAAGAGATTTGAATGCTCAAGGGTGGCTAACTTCCAGCATGAATGACTGTAAGAAGCTGAGGTGGGAATAGAAGAAAGGTGTGTCAGGGTATACACCTTCATATATAGCCTAGGAAATAGTGTTCAGGCCTAAATGTATAGAATTCTACAGGGCAGGAAAGATGCAAGAAAGGGAGCCATAATCCACAATTTAGCAAAATACAGCAGGAAAGAATAGTTGAGGGAACCTTGAGTGGCCTTGTGTACAAAAAAGTAGTGTGATGCTGGTATGACCCATGGCAGATTCTTCTTTGAGTTTGGTTTGTTCTTTCACAGAGGTTCAGAAAAAAAAAACCACAAGACACCACCAGCAACAACAACAAACTCCAAATCTGATGACGGCTTTTTTGCCAATTATTGTATTCATGTATGCATGAAATTTCACATGAGAACTTCTCAGGGAGTTTGTGGCTAAATTACCATTTCTCTTATAAAAGTCTAAAAATGTTAATGAGGGTTGGTGCAAAACCTGGTAACTTTAAAATTAGTTTAATCCAAGAGAAATTGCAGTGATACCCTTCTGAAAAATAAACCAAAGACCTCATGAGAGCAGAACAGCAGCTTTCCTTCAAAAGTTACAGTGAACTCAGCTTTGCAACATCTGAATCAAATCCAGCTATCTAGCTCTGTCAGACAGGTCCGATATCTATTATGCCTGTCACACATACACCTGCTTCTACTAAATAGTAAACACAAAATATATGGAGGAAGAATCTATCATAAAGTGTTTAGGAAAACAAACAAACAAACAAACAAAACCAAGTGGAGACAGGCTTTAGTTTTTCTCTTCTGGGTTCAAATACAAAAAATACCCACATTATGAAATGAAATTAAATAGGTGTGGACCCTTGGAATATATCCAGATTGCTTGACATGGTTTACAAGGCTGTGTTAAGCTGAGACATTACTTTGGAGGAAAAAAAAAAAAAAGGTTAAAAAATGCATGTTACCATTTCTGGTGTCTTTTTGAAGTAGCTTTTCCAGGACAGAGTGAACACAAGCTGTGACATCCAAATGCTGGGCAGTATTTCTGAGGTTGCTGTGGTTAGATGGAGTAAAGTTGTTGTGACTGAGTATGAGGGCATTGGAAGTCACGTGTGTGTGATGACGTTTACCTAGAGGAGCAATGTCAGGGCTGAGGTGGGTGAAGTGAAGCCAAGAAGTAGAGATAGTGAAGGATAAGCAGGATTTTTTGGTGGAGTTCAGCCAAGCCTGCAGTTTCAACAGTTCTCCCTAGCCAGCAGGGCTAGATGTTGCACCCCCCTCCTGCTCCATTGAGGTATAGTAAGTGCTGTCTGGAGCTGTTGTACCATGAGAAGAAAGTGTTTATATCATGTGGGTTAGAGCAACAAACCTGACCAAATTCCCCAAAGGGAACCATGCTTTCTGAGGCTTCAACACACTGTTTGGAAGATATATTTTTCCTTTTGCTTTTCTTCCAATATTCCTCACAGTCTGCACAGTATTTTAAATAGCATTGCACAGACTGCAGAGAAAACAGAAGAGAATTTCCTTGGGGTGCCCCTTCCACCAGAGCAGAGCAACCACTGTGCTGGTTTCTTTGATGGGGCAAAAAGAGTGTATGGAGACCTGCCTTTCCCCTTCCCTTACCAAACCAGACCTGGTTCTTGCAGAGAAGATAGAAAAAAAAATGAAACTTGCTTTCAGGATCAGGGGAGCAAGATGAGAATAACTCCTTTTCACAGTTATTTCCAGACTGAGATTAGCTAATTTCTCAGCAATGACTCTCTGTTAGGCATTGGGGAATCAGTCTGTCCATCCCCGCACTGACAGAAAATCAGCCCTTTCCCAAGGATCAACCTATTTTTATTTCATCAGGAACCAAATCCTGGGGAACAGCTCTGTGTGTGAGTATATGTGTATGCGAGATAGTTACGAAAGACCTGTCTTTGACCTCCTCAATTTCAGCAGAAGGTTATTGTCTTAAATAGCACATCCAGCTCACAATTCCCTTTGATCCTCTGAAACTTCAGCTCAGCCACCTGATATAATTTTCATCCCCCTCTCTAACTCCTTGCAATCCCTCCTCCCCATCCGCCTTCCCCCAAACATTTGAAGACATTATAGCAGGAACTAATTTTGTCTGGACTATTATTAGATCATGAGATCAGGGCAACATAGAGGTCGTAAAATGTTTCATTCTCTCTGAATGGCCATCGTGCCCCTATCAGGTACCATAACGTTAGGTTTGCTTATTGTGCAGATTGCTTGAGTTGCAAATTGCACATTATCCAGCTTAAACACCTGGCATTTACATTCATTATAACCCTGACACCCCCCCTTTATGGCCTCCCACGAGGACCTTCCAATTGGTCAGAAGCGCAAATGAATGTTTTATGATTATGATGAATAATGTGAGGGGCTGTGGAGGGGAAAAAAAAAAAAGAGAGAAAGGAAAAAACAAGAAAGAGATGGAGACAGAGAGAGGACTTTATAGAGTGCTTTGATGCAGAGCTTTTTGTCAGAGGTGTGCAGTGATATCTGTGGCAAAGAGGAGTCCATGTAGTTTAATGGAGTTAAACCAGAAAAAAATAGTTTTCAGGAAGGGATAAAGATGTGTCCTGGTTGAAGGAAGGGGAGAATGTTGGAGTCCAGGTACTGAACAAAGAGTTGGAGAGAGTGCTAAGGTTCCTGGTGGCATTTCTTGTTTCTCGGTGATACCAGACCAATAATTGCACATATTTCCATGCCTCTGTTTCCCTATAAGAACACATCATCAGTGGATTTGACACCCACTACTCCTTCTCTTCTGCACCCCTCCCCAGTGCAGGACCTTTGCACTGAAACAGTCCCCTCCCCCAGCCCTTCCAGACTTTCCATGCTTTCCCCGAGATAACGGGACTTGGAGACTTGCTGGTAACATGAGGTAGAGCTAGATGCATTTTTGGGGCAAGTGACTGTAACATCCAAATTAAGAATAATTCTTTCAGTGCTTTCCTGCCTCATTTGCTGGCATGGTGAAGGGTCATAGCTTTGAATTAGAAAGCTGCAAACTAAATGTATGAAGCCATTTACTGCACTACTTCTGGGTCTTTGGGGTTTTATTGGCTCCTTTGTTTCTGCTGTCAGTGGTTGCTGGTCCAACTCTATCTCAAGGAGTCACGCTGTATTTTGAACATGGGTGTTATATTTCCTATTTTATTTCTCAGCCAAGACCTAGTTCCACTACTCTAATACAGTTATGCCTCAAGATTGTTTTCAAGAGGCAGCAGAAGGTGGACAGCGTTTATCTCTTACTTCTGAGGCCATCTTCAAAGCTGAGGAACTCTGACTATAATTTTATTTTCAGGGAAGATGTAGATATTTTGGTGTTGACTTCAGCAGAGCCAGAACTTCAGGGCTTATTTCACAGCCTGTTGTCAGATAGAAAAGTTATAAAAAACAGGCTTTCTCTTGTGGGTCTTTTGTGGCCTAACAAAAGCCTGAAAATTGCCTCTAGCTTTGCTAGTGCCATGTCTCCCCTCAGGAGGCATATGGGGATCATTCCAGGATGCTCCAAGCATTCAGGGAAGAAAATAAAGGAAAGAAAGAAAAAAAAAGAAAAAAAAAAATCTAAATGAGACTCCATGTCTTCAGCGCTTGTTTCCATGGCTTAAATGATTTTAATTAATAAATAAATAAATGGGAGTGAAAGTTGCCTGGGAGAGAGGCTGAGGTTCTGAGACATTTTTAACCCTTTACTCCTACCTCCCCTGATTTTGTTTTACTTTATCTCTGAGTGGGATCTGTTGTTTGCTCGGTGCTGTTGTGTGCATCTAGGTCTGGACTAATGACACTTTATAGTGATAGAAAGCTTGAGGTGAGGGCAGAGATGGATTTGGCTGTTCTGTCCAGGGCTTGTATGCATCATCGGATACCGGTTGGGGAAAAAGAGAGTGATTTTAAAGGCCAGTTTTGTTACAGCCTCACAATTCAGAAAAAAACAAGTAGCATACTGATAATGAGAGTTTTTAAATGCAATCTTGGGGGCTGTGCAAAACTGAGCTGGTCAAATGGCAGACTGCTCTGTGTTGCTTTCTCTCACTTTGACTGCTATGGTTCACTTATTCATGATGTTCACTGAGCTAAGGGAAGCCAGACACACACAATACTGGGTCCTACCTAAATCCATAAAGACAAAGAAGTCAAGCTTAGGAGACCTAAGCAGAAAAGACAGGAATATATGCTAAGGACTAGCATGATAGTATGGATAGAATAAACATTGCTAGGGAGTCTTCTGCTTCAGCTCTTTTGAGCAACAGAGAACAACACTTAGGAGGACAATGGAATAGTGTGATCTATTGTCTCATACAAAAGACACATATTTGTGAGTAGTCCTGCAATCTACTGGTATGTAACCTAGGATCTCCCTGTCTAAAACTGTAAATCCTGCTTCACTGCAGTAGAAGATTTATCTCCTTAACAGAACCAGAAGTAGACTCATAAGCCTACTAGCTGGTCCTCAAAGAAGAGAATGTGATTGAAGCAGCAAAGAAGCCCAGTGCAGAGCCTTAGATGGTTGTCAGCATACTGCAGCCTTCAAATCTATGCATGTTTAATTTTTCAAAATAGTCAGTCCTTTAATTTCTCTATCAGCCATTGATGAATATACACGCTTTGCCTACCATAGGCATAATGAAACTGATTGAACAGTACTCTTGACACATCAGTTTCTTATGTCCTACAAAACTCAACAGGAATGAAAACACTAGGATTTTATAGAAACAGCCCTGAAAGTAAATATAATGTATTTGATAATTTTTTGATCTCATGGATAGAAAGCTATGAATGTTTCAGTACATGCTAAAGATTTTTCTAAGATTACACTCAGTTCAATATTACAAATGTGTGTACATCCAAATTTCCTTTCTCATATAGCTGCAGACAGTATGGATATCTTTTATACACAGGAAAGTTATTAATCGAATTGAGAAGGGGACATTGTGTCTTCACCAGTGACTTGAAAATTATACTCGTATAACTGAATCTTGCAGAGCTGCTTGACTGAACCAATGGTCTGTTTCTACTTCCAGATAATGCTCAACATTGAGTGTTACAGAAAAAGTGCTGAAGTCCACATAAGGGATAAGTACAAAGTAAACTGAGTTTCTTCTCAACTTTATTCATATATGACATGAGGGTTGTTTCCCTAGCATTTCTTATCCAAGACAGTGCAACTGTAGCTGTTCTCATTATGCATATAAATGTCTAATCCTATTTAGAATTATTGTAAGGTCCTGGCTTTCATGGAACCTTGTGGTCATTTGTTGCACAGGGTAATTATGCAGTGTAGTTAAAAAATAAATAAAACTCTTTTGTCTGATTCAAATACATTCACCCTTTCAGTTTACAGAGAGTTTTCTGCAAACTGGTAATATTTGCATATATATTTTATGCAGAAATTTCACAGAAAACCTGCTGATCAGGGTAATGGTATCCTGGATGAATGAGGACTGTGCTTTCTGATTACAGGAATTTCTTTCTAGATACATTATTCTTCAAATATTGAGCATATGTGTTTGCGTGAATATTGCTACCACAGTAAA
>JANHGN010024804.1:51621-81716 GCA_024605025.1 Megaceryle maxima
AAAAAAAATTATAAAATTCAAACAAAAAAAAAAAAAAAAAAAAAAAAAAAAAAAAAAAAAAAAAAAAGCAGCTGAAGTTACCTGAAGCATAAATGTTTGCTGTGGAGATTATAAACAGGTATCCAACCATATAATTTAAAGTAGTGCCAGTGACTTCAGTGCCAGGACACTGCCTTTTTCTGGTAAAAGGTCTGGCATGGAACAGCTCATCAGCTCATTCTCTTATAGTCTGAGTGTGCAGGCTAAGGAGCAGCCATCAAAAACATCTCATCAACCATTTCTCATCAAATCAACCTCATTATATTTTGTACAGTGGAATCAAAGACCACATTTCTATCCAGAGTCCAGATTCTGGTGCCTGTGTTTTTAGTTCATCTTCTTTCTTAAAGAAGTACTGAAACAAAAAGATGCAGATAAAATTGTGTTAACATACATGGATTTGGCAACAAGACCTGAAGATTTACATAGAGCCACAGAGACAAAATAGACAAGAATGTGAATGACTAGGTATCATTAGCAGCTGGAGAACGGGGACACAGATAAATCAGTAGTGGTATTCATCTCACCTACCTTTAGGTTCATACAGTGTAAGCTTCCACCTTTCATCTCCCTTCATAGTTAATGGAGAGGCAAGAAAGACAAATAGTGAAGTTTAGGGCATGACTCATGTTGGCCTTGAGCAGATACCTTTGTTTAGTTGCATGAACTGTTCTCTGGTCTGCTGGGGTTCTTGCTTCCATCCCCAATGTCTGTGAAGAAAGCCATGGATGAGACCTGTGAAGGGTGTACACTCACTGCTGACAGCTGATTACATTGGGTAATCCAGTCAGTGACCTGTTCAGTGCTTCAATGACAGAGACAACAAAAGAGCTTAGGTCTCATGAATTTGAGTCTTATTTTTAACCTTCATATACTTCAACAATGGGGATGATATTTTTCTGTTTTGGAACAGTGGATATAACATTTACCCTATACAGATGCATAGCTTTGGCAGTTTTCCCCATTTCTATTGCTTTCCAGCTAAATTAATGAGGTTAAATTTTCAGGCACTGAGAAAGCAATAGAAAAACAACAGTGTCCTGAGCATCCAGGTACCCCATTAGTGTAAGGGCTGAAACATCTCCACTGGCCCTATTGGGTTTGGAGGGGCTGTGAACATGACTTGGAAAGGACAGATTCCTAGAGGGCTGTGCAGAGGGCTACTTGCCTGATCAATAATTCATTAGGTACAATTTGCAAATAACTGAGTGGAAAATATCCTTTCTTTTCTTGTAATCACTCCAGCTAATCTGCTGATCCAGAGAACAGACAGCTTGCCAAGGAATGTTATCTCACACTCCCCATGTGTAGGAGGAAGAGGTCAGGCTTCTTTTTTAAGTCTCAGTTCACAGACTTTGGACGAATTTTGGTCCAGGAGGTGTTGTCTGAGCCATTCATTTGTCTCCAGCCACAGCCTGATCTCCTTGACAAACTGCTCCCAAGTCACTGTCCTGAGTATCATGTATCTTTTTTTATATCTCAGCTTTTAACTCTGGTATAAAACACTGTAGATACATCATGTTCAACTCACTGTAACCATGGATGAGGTATTAACAGGTGGAAAATTCAAATATGGTGAAGGAACAGTCTGTTTAGTGTAGTGGATCAGGGTATACTCTGCCACCAATCCACTCTATGGCTGTAGTCCCATCCCTTAGCTCCTGTTTCACCGTTCCCCTTGCCTCATCTGTTTCAGCTATATGTTCTTGGACACCACAGATCAGCTACCACTACCAGCATGATATTGAGAACTGCCCCATGTTACCCAGAAATAGTATAAGTGCCTTCGTCCTCCACCTAAGTATGCATTTCCTGCTTAAAATGCCAATATTCTGTAGAAACTCATCTGTTTCAGACTAGTATTGTAGGATTTCATTACTGTATGACAAAAAGGGAGGGGAACCTTTTGACTCTCCAGACAACAAGCTGTAGAAGGAAGGAAGGGATGGGGATTTTGTGGCTTAGTGTTGAAGACAAATGCTCAGCTTTGGGCCATTAAGGTGATAGTCCCAAATGAGATCATAGGGAAGCAGTAGGATCTTCTAGGGAAGGTGTCTTTCCTGACTTTTATGTCATTACTTTTTTCCACAAAGTCTCTATGGTTTTGGCATGTCAATACTTCTGGCCCACCAGTGTTCCCTGCCTCATAAGGAGGGAGGTGATTTAAATTTGTGCGTGGTAGTGTCTCTCTAACCTGACATGGCCATAAACCACAGCCTGCCAAGTCCCTCAAAGAGGGACAACCTCATTCACCCTGCCATGTCCCCTCAAAGAGATGGTTTCCTTCTTCATTGTTGAGGTCAGACTGGAATACACAAGGCAGTGTGAAAACTCATTTCTCATTCTCTACTATCAAACAGTAGGATTGAACAATATATAATGTACTTTTGTTTAAATATCTGTGTGTATTTCTGTACACATGAGCAAGTATATAGCAACACAGATGAGACACCATTTACCCTTTGGATTCTGGTCTCCTGACCTTCTTTTACATTCCATTGTCCTATAAATACATAATATTATTTAATTAGGAAAACACAGGGAGAACACCATCTTTAGCATCAACAGCAATGCTAACAATATCAACTCACTTCTTTTCCCTGGACAAGTTAAACTATAAATTAAGTCTGATTTAGCTTTTCTGAGACATCTTGCCACGATGCAGAACTTACTAAAGTAGCTAACATTGGTTTGAAGTCTGCAGCCCCGGTAGAAAATGTTTAATTACCTTTATTTTGCCAAAAGCTGATCTGTTTATCCTTCAGTTCTCGGGGTTCTCTTGGACTCCCTCTGGTGGCTAATCTACAACAACGTGAAAGGAGGGGAAAAAAAGATGTTTACTCGGTGTGTAACATCTGGGTGCTGTTTGTGCTGCCGCTGTGGTTTGCATTAATCTCTCTTACTATTTCCTAGGGCTGTGTCATCTTCTCTCTGCCTAGTGCTTTTCAGTTGAAACTCAGTAAGGGTGTGATCGGCTCAAGGTATTTTAACGCCTGGTTAGTGGAAATAACAAACCTAATCCTCAATTCCCCATGGCACTAAAAAATAAAGAAATAAATGTCAACAAGCACACAAACACCCAGATGTTTGCATCCGTGCCTGGGGAAATCAGCTGGGTAGTAAAGCTGTAAGGTGGGACTCTGGGTTAGTCTTGCACTACACAATCTCTCACTGCTGTTGTCCACAGCAAGATACTCTTATGGCTCTAAGGTTTAAACTGTAAATGAAGAGTATTATTCAGGTACTCAGAGAAGCTGAGAATTCATCTTGAATAAGGATACAGACTTTTTTTTTTTCCTGTTTGTTTTTTTGTTGTTGTTGTTTTGTTTTGTTTTTATTTTGCTGAAAGAAACTTTCTGCATTAAAATGAAAAACATTGTGTTATTTGCAGCACAGCTGTTTTGCTTTGTTTGATATTTTTCTTTCCTAGTTTTTAAGTCAGCTTTTTTTTTTTTCATCTGTTTGCTTGTTTCATTGTTTTTGTGATTTCTTTTTATATTTTTTTATTTTTTCCTGGCTAGATACACAAGAAGCTGGATGCAGTTTTCTATCAAACTCATCCTGCAGTGGTTGGATGAGCTCAGATGCTGGAGGATCTGGCTTGAACCTTGTCTCAAAGCCAGTGCATTCAGAGTGAGAATACAATATTCTGGTGATAACTTCTTTTCTTCAGAGCTATGAATGCTAGTTCAGTCTCATCTGTGATAGGAGCCTTTGCGCATCTCAAAACTAGAATAAGTTTTCCTGGCATAGACACAGATGCAACAGTCTGTTCACGGTACAGGGACAGCCAAAGACACCCTCCATGAGCACAGTGAGCTCTCAAGCTGGCTGGAGTAGCTTCATCTGCATCAGAGTGAGGATCAGGGATCTTCTACTAGAAGTGTTGTCCACAGAAGTCTGCAGTACGAATCAAGACTTTTCCACTTGCAGGATATGCATCTTCCACTCAAGCTGAGTTTCAGGGATGGGATATATTTAAATGTCTAAAAGACAGATGTTTAAATTTGAGCTGATTATCTTCACCTTTTCTGTGGTCAATGGTGGAAGTTAATGGCCTGTCTGTCCTTAAAATAATCATCCTAAATGCTTGAGTCCAGTAACAATTCATGCAAAATGAATTGTGTTTAATGAGATGACTATCTGAAATTCAGATGGCAAAGGTTTAGGTGTCTACATCAGAGTATCTCAGATGGGTCCATTGCTTGCATTTAGGAAAAAAGAGATACTTTTGCTTTTTGGTTCAGGATGAAGTTGTAATTGTAGACATACTTCTTTTTTTTTTTTTTTTTTTTTTTTTTCCCCTCCATAAAATCTGCTCTATATTGCCAGAATTTGGCATTAGGTGATTCATCCTTGCTTGACAGTGTGAGCTGGTAAAATAGCATGTGTACCTGAACGACAATACGGAGAAAGGAGCCTGCTCAGAGATCAGCTTCCTTGATGGCCCATTCAGCAATTCTGTGACAACTCCTTAAGTGTCCGGGAAGGCAACCTGTTATAAGGGACTGTCATAACCCACAGGGTACTCTACAGGGCACTTGAGTCTAGGCACCAGAGTAACCCACTCAAGTAACTGATACAATAACCTAAATCAGTGCCATAAGAGGTCACACTACATAGTTAATTGTATGTATATTTCCTTAAAAGAAATGTTTAGAGATGTTGATTTTGCTTATCAACATTTCTGTACAAGTCCATCTTGTAACATTAGTGCAAAAATTGTTGGTTTTTTTTTTTTTCTTTTCCAAAAGCAGAAAAATAAGCACTTTGCAAGTGAAGTTCACATATATTTTAAATGATCTTTTTTGAGATCAAAGCTGCACAAAGAACTTCCCAGAAGGCACTGGGAGATATAGCAATGGCTTGACAAAATTTTCAGTCCAGGCAATGCAGCTTTCTTGCATTGTTGCGGTGAATACTATTTTCCACTATTAGTGCAGTTCCTGAAATAGGTCTTCATTAATGTGCTTTGGCTATGCTTCATCAAAATTGGTGCCATTTCACTAATCCATATCACTCAATGTTCTGGTCTACTGGCTGTGCTGAAGATGACTCCTTATGGGCTTGATAGGAACCTCCTGAAAACAGAGGGAGTCACTCCACTGGCTTCAGTGGGCTTTGAGTCAGGCCCTCATTAAGTTGTAGCTCATGATAAGAAAAGCTGGAAATACCAACCCAAGATCAGCTCCCACTTAACATAAGCAGGATCCTGTACAAGAAGGGAGGTTGGGCTAGGGGTTGAGGTTCACACCCTCTTTTATTAATATTGATGATCTGGTGTCCCTTTCTTCTATCACAGCAAACTCTACAACAGCATGATCCTCTTGGAGGGAATAACATCCCCCATGTGAAGGAAAATATGCTGGAGGGATGGAGGAGAGGCAAACCTTGCATTCATAACCTCTGGACAGAGAAATATGTCTCTGCTTAACACAGAGAGAACAATTAAAGTGTTGGAGTCAGCTGGAAATGCTGCTTGCAGTGGTTCCTGGTTGCAGGCCAGTTAGTGTATTACTAATAGCCAGTGCAGCATGCTGTTTACCATGCACAAAGCTCCCTCCTTTGCAGAGGGAGGGCCGGAGAGGGCCAGGGAACAAATCCTGATCCCTGTACCAAGATCTGCATAACAATTCTCCAGATACATGGAAATGCCAAAATTACACATGCAGATGCAATCCCTGGGAGCAGACCTTGGGAGCCAAGGAAGCCATACAGAGCAGCCACCCTCTCTACCCCACACAACAGACCTTGTCTGGTGAATTTTAAAGCATCTGCTACATTCAGAGAGGGAGAGGTGAGGAATTATTTTTCCCTGCTTTCATTTGGGTTGTTGGTTTTTGGTTTTTTTTTCTCTTCAAGGCACTGAAAAAAGTTTGTCTTGATACTCACTGTTAAGGCATTCCCTGTGGATTTTCCCCATGACATGTTCCAGCATGTGAGGTGACTTTACATACCTCTCTATTAGCACAATGGAGGGCATCTCTTTGGTGCCTGGGGGTACATCAAGAATAAGGATCCAAGTCTTTTCCTGTGTAGTTACCAGAAAACAGATGGTGGGCAAAATACCTCCATTTGCAGAAGCACTGGGTGCTGCTTCGCCTATTCAGCTGAGTGAGGGATACAAGGGACACATTCAGTCTGGGAGTTACAGACTCAAATTCTGCTATCAGGGAACCAAAATGATAACCATTATTTCCAGTCTTGAAACATGACACCCAGGACCCACAGACTGTGAGCTTTAGAGATGTAAAAATCACAGAAAGGTGATGAAAGGCTCTTGAGATAATTTTTTGTCAGATTTTCTTCGTGCACTTTTTCATCCTTCCTCCAACTGAGGCTAAAACAATCCCTCTATATCTTCTCTTTTCAGTTACCAAAATGCTTGCATCTTTCCCAGTCTGGGTAGATCTCACTGGAAATATTTGTCACCCTTTTAACAGACATGACTTAATTACAAATTTTTAAGAATCCCCCCCAAAGTGAGATGGTCATGGCCATAAGCTCTCGCGCATACATCTAATTACACCTTCTATTATGGAAAGAATTGTAAGGCTTTTTAGATACATTTAGGATGAGCATCAGTACTGATTCAGGCATGCAATTAATGTGGGCTATTTAGAAGTATTTAATTGCATCTTTGGAAAACTGTTTGTGTGTACCCCATATACTGTCAGCCAAAGCAGGTTTATACAGTCCCAGCCAACCTTCTTGTCCTCCTCAGTTGTGCTTATGTGCCAAGAGCCACAAGACATCCAGCATCTCAGATAGTTTGGGTGAGTGGAAACTACAAGTGTGACTGAACCCCTGGAGATGTAAGAGTCAGGATTTTCCTAAGGATCCCTGTACAACAGTAAACTCTGGGCACAGGCGTGAGCAGAGCAGTTGGACAAGATAATCTCTAGAGGTCACTTCCATCCTTAACCATTCTGTGATTACGTGGCAAGGCTCTGCCCATACTGTTTTGCTGTTATCACACTCCCTGACATGTTTTGGGTCTGTATTAATTCGCACTCTGCCACATTTCCTGACTGCAGTCTAGGGAATAGCACAGGCTGTTTCAGGCAAGTGGGACTCATCCCACCCAATTCTGGGGAGAAGGTAAAGAATTTAACTTGAGACTTAATTAATGTGCAAGGCTTTCATGCCCACAGGGTCAGGGAACAAGCCACGGCCTGATTTAGTTTATTAGCATAGATGTATAGGAGCCCAGAAACGTATGTTTAAACGGTTTCTGCTGTCTCATTTCTTCCTAAAGCCAAACATTCAAATTGCAAAGAGGTAGAGATGGGTGCACAACCTCGCAGTCAGGAGAAAAAAGTCACAGAACGTGGCCTTTGTCTTGCACATGGGCTGAGTTATCTTGAGGGATATAGAGATGTACAGCTCAAGACAGGAAGTTTTTCATGATTGTTAAAGCCCATTTCAGGGATCTGCAGAAAAAGAAATTGTCCTGTAACAAACCTTGCAAGAGCAGTGGGAAGCTGGAGATCTTCCATGTGCCTTTGCACAGGGGAAGGCAAAGGAGAAGCTTATCAGGTGCTTGGAATTCTTCTCCTGAAGGGTGTCTCCAAAACCTTACTCCTCTGCCCTGTGCAACTCTGCCACTCTATACATCCAAATAGAAGCCAGTTTATCCACTGTGTGCCCTTCTTTCCCTCTTTCTGGGCCAAACATATGTGCATTTACATGCTCTGCTTTACTGCATCCTCCTCACAGACCCTGCCCTCTGTCACACCCACACACTATAAAAATCTGCCTCAGATCCAGTTAGTAAAAGGTGACTTTTTCCTGCCATCTGGGTGTTTGGTGGCACAGATTCTCTTGGCCTGCCTACACACACTCGCGGGTGCATTACACCCTCCTCTTTCCCCTTCCTTCTTCTCTCCCCCTCCCACAAGCTGGCAGCAAAAACAAAAGGGAAAGCTTCAAAACCACGATGTCAGCTGCCTGTGTCAGTGTGGGTTGAGAGGACGGATCACAGCACGCTCATCTCCCAGTAGGCAAAGGGGACTGTATTTCAATAAATTTACATACTACAGAAGACTGTGTAAGAGCTTGCTTTGGGGAGCTCTCTGACGAGTTGCTCTGGGAATGCCGAGCCCTTGACTCGCTTGGGAAGGGTTTGATGCCACCTGCTCTAAAACTCTCATGTTCTCCATATCCTTTTCATTTCAATACTGATATTCATTGTTTGTTTCATAGCATGCTTTTGTTTTCTCACAGTTTGAATGAAAGACCGTTGATTAATAGATCTGGAAATGTTGGCTGTGGGCTTGCTATCAGGGAAAAGCAATGCTAGATTTCCCCTGTATAGTTTCTGTACACACCTGCTCCTGACCTGCTTGGGTCTCACTTACAAATTATGATCTGTCTTGAGCGGATCACTGAATCTCTCTGCCTTTCTTTAATTTTTTGCTTTTATTCTGAGTAAATTCAGTGGAAATATTCTAACTTAGGAAAACAATCTGTGAAAAATATAATGTTTCACTGAAAACAGCATTTATGTGTTGATTTCACTTTTCTTGAACATTATGTATATTTTTTTCCTGTGAAAAGAAAATACTGAAACACATTTTTGCAACTGGGTATTCAGTCAAGATTTCATCTTTTTGTTCAGAAGAGAAGTAGAAAATTTTCTTAGACTTTCTGCATTTAAATATTTCTGAATTGCATATTTCCATAGACAGGAGTTGTTCCTTTTGTTTGTTTGTTTGTTTGTATTTTTTTGTTTGGTTGGTTGGTTTGAATTTTTTTTTTTTTTTTTTTGGCTTCAAAAGAAGGGGCAGCTGTAGAAATAGCACAATTTCCTGTGTGTTTTGAGTCATTATACCCCTCATGAAAGGTTGTTTCCACTAGGAACTTAACTGGACTGATAATTGGCCTAAATCCTAGCCCAGAGCAGTGAAAGGCTTAGGGGTTGCCTTTCAGACGGCTGCTGCTATTCCTTATTTGACGGGGCCTGTATGGCTCCCAGAGCTATTGTGGTTAACACCTTCAGGTATCTCAGAAAAGAACATGAGTACAGTCTGCTGAAGTCAAGGTCACATCTAGGCATAAGATAGTCCTTCTCATGGTTGCTATGAGCTCAGACTGATGTAATGGAACAGCCATCCTGCCAAACTTTTCAAGCAGATGAAGAGATCTTTTTCACCTAGTAATTGTATTGGAATTTAGAGCTGGGAGAAGAAGATTGTTTCGAGGAACGTAAAGAAAGAGGAGCTAGTCAACATTTCATATGCACACTGTTGACATGAAAGAAGTGGCTTCAAACTCCTTCTTATTCATGAGCTTTCTGTGTGTCAAGTCAATTAGCCTCCACATGGCTCCCTTCCCAGTCTATATGATGAGGATATAGCACATAGCAGAAGAGTGAAGCAAAATGTACAAATACTAATGAGATGTGCCGTAGGAAAGGGAATGGATGCTTTGCTAAGAGTGGGTAAAACAGGGGTGAGTGGCAAAGCAACACATGAAATCCACCTCCAAACAGAAGTAGTGATCTGCTGCTCTGGCACCTACATACCTCTGGAAGTGCATCATGTACCCAATCCATGAAAGGGCAAGCCCTGGGGCAGGAGGTTCTGAACTGGGTCGTTTTAACACTTCCTGATAGAGGAACATCCATTCAATGCAGAGAGGGAAGAGCTGAGCAGCCACATTCAGAGAGAAACACCATAATCTATTACAGGGCTTGGGCCACCATTGATCAATATGGCAAAGTCAATAATAGCTTTTTATTTCAGCATATTAGGCTGACTGTCAGATTCATGTTTATTGGAAGTTTTTACAAATAAGTCAGGCATAGGACTTAAAAGAAAGAGAATACAAGTCAAAACTCCAGGTGGAAGGCTGATTTTTTTTTTTCATCAGGGTTGTGTTTAAAGAATTGCACAGTTTTCTGAGAAGCTAAAGCCCTCACCTTTCTATATACAGAATAAAATGCAAATAGAATCAATTAGATTTGATTTTTCAGTTAAAGAGAATGAGGATTATCTGAAAGTTAAACTTGTAATGACGAAAGCCTCATAATATATCTCATTTTTTTTCCCCCTGAATCTTCCATCTCTGTAAAACATCTGATTCCATTAGTATCTCCAACTCTGCTTGAAAAGAGATACAAACCAAAAATACTTTAGGCATTTCACATAACATCAAAGAAATCCTGAAACTTTGACATGAATTTATTTTAAATTTCCAGAAAACTTAAAGACTGTTATATAAATAATAATCCAATTAAAATACTAAAATATGCTCTAAAGGAAGAAATTCAGAATCCTTTTTTTAGATCCATCATGTAAGTTTCTATCTCTTAGTTTTAAAATAGTGAAGTTAGACTATTTGGACAGAAAAAAAAAAAAAAGTTTAAGTACTAAGTATATAAATACTTCAGTTATTACAGATATTGTACTGACGAGGGAAAGTGGAAGTTCCAAGATAAAAATACAGAACTGCTTGAATTTAATCTCCTCTATCTTTTTTAATCAAGCACGTCCCAAAATACTTCCTGAGAGTTAAGTGACACCAGTACAGAGCCAGTGAATTAAAGAAAAAGGGGAATTAAAAGTATAAGGAAAGAAAAAAGATATAATAGAAATTAATTGGAGTAGACAAGAAAAAAGTGAGGGTTTGTCTGATGTCAGGAAATACAGAATACAGAAACAAGGTCTGAACATAGCAGTGGCAAGATTGTTTTGGAAATACACACAAAAGGTCTCTCCTGGATGAAGCTAGAGTGATAAGAGCAGAGGCAAATGAGATTTATATGACTGGTGGAGAAATGCACACAGCAGCATTTTGATTTGTACTTCTTGTTTTTTTAATAATCAGTGGATCTCAGCAAAATGAAATCATTTCATTAGTAAAGAAAGGCTCTTGATTGAACAAAGAGGTGAGCAGACCTGTTGGAGAACTGGTGAGGCTGTGCGTCAAAGTTCAGCCTCAAAGGAATATATAAGAAAAGATACTTGTGTCCTTATCTGAGTCTCCTCTGAGATGTTAGTGCATCCAATGCATTTTAAAATTTGATGGATTTCTGTGGTCCTTATCTTCTTTGTTCTGCTGGTGCTTTGCCCTTCTGCTTTACTTTGATCACTGCTTAGGATCAGTTTTGTGTAATGCTACCAGGGCAGAGTGCATTGGCCGCCTTGCTAGTCAATGACCCAGCGAGAGTGGTACAAGGACAATTACATAAACAAAAGTTTTTCAAGAGATGCTAGATGAACAGGTTTATGATAATTTGTGAACTTTCAGAGAATCTTGAAATATTCCTGTTCCAGTACTGTATCCACCCTTTCAGCACACAATCTGTTAGATTCATGTATTTGGTATGGTCTGATGGGCATGGAGCTTGATTGGTATCCCAGAGAAAAACAATATCATTCTCCCTACATGCCAAGGATGATTTTAGTCAAGGAACTAACTCTGTTTGAGAAATATTATCGAATTGCCTACTCTTCACTCATTCTTATCACGAAGAATAATTTTCACCAGTACATCTCCACAATACTTGACTTTTTAAATTTATTTTTACATGCAAACCTTCTGAAAGCTTTGGAAACAAACAAACAAAAAAAAAACCTGGGAAGTTTTTAAACTGCTGATTGCAGACATGAGACTACAGCCAGGGGAAAGATCACTCTGTAATTGCCATGGTTTTTATTTACTTTCCCCAAACATCTGTTACAGGTCACTGTCAGAAACAGGTTATTTTGTTACAGACTTTTAGTCTGACCCAGGTTAACAGTTTTTACATTCTGATTAATAGCATTAATCCAACATCACCCATAAAGCTCCTGTAAGTCCTCATACCTCTTGTTCAGCTCTTAGCTACCAGAACCACAAGAGTGGGGATGCTACAGAGAAAGTTTTCCTTCCACTTGCAGTGGGTATCTTCAAATCCAACCCAGTCTACAAGCTTCATCATTCATTCTCCTTTAAGCCTAGGTCTATCTGTTGTCATTCCAGATCTCTGATTCAGAGTGTTTTGCTGAAAGGATAGCTGGTTGAAAACTTCAGTGAAGAACAAGATGGTTGTTATTCCATCAACAAAGGAGTAGCGAGGGGCTTGCACACAGTGTTTTCATTCCCATGTTGTCATCACAGCACTCTTCAACAGAGGATAATTTCTTTTTTCTTTTTATTTTAAAGAAAAATCTTATTTTTCAGCCTGCCAGAAACATACTGAAGACAGGAAAGAGAATACATTCATAACCTTACAATGCTTATGAGAGGACAACATGTATTTTCATACTTGAATAAAACTTGTTTGCATCCAAGGCTTTTTGCTTAATCTTTACAAGGATGTTTTGAAGCATGTGTCTTATGGGCATAGAACTGTATTCTGTAAAATTGGTGAGGCAAAGTGGTTTAATGCATTTTTGTCTCTTGTGACTCTAACAAAATTGTTCTCTGCATTTGATGTACATACATGTAGTTGAAGTCTTCCTGTTAGTCTTTCAAAATTATTAACAGGAATAGACTATGTTCCTCACTGTGTTGTAAAACAAGATCTAGGCCTCTTCTGTTTGTTTTAGTGATGATTCTTCTCTAGTATTTTAGTAGAAAGAAGGAATATATAGTTTTCAATGCTTTTCTTCATGGTGTTGGTGAGTTTGATTGCTGTATGTTCATATGACCTTTCTTCTTTTCTCCAAGTTCAGTAACCTTCTACATGCAGAATAGCATTTTAGTGAATATTTTGTGTGTTTAGCATGACTGAGTCTCTGCTTAAGGTCCCCAGCTACTAGCCTACAGTCAAGAATGAGAGACAGAGTCTTTCTTTGTGGTAACTAACTCTCTATATAACAAGCCCCTTGCAAATTCTCCTTGCATACTTACTGACACCCCCGCAGTTACTTAAATGGGTATTATTGGTCACTGGGTCCCAAGGT
Organism: Megaceryle maxima; assembly: GCA_024605025.1. Classification (NCBI taxonomy): domain Eukaryota; kingdom Metazoa; phylum Chordata; class Aves; order Coraciiformes; family Cerylidae; genus Megaceryle; species Megaceryle maxima. Next base: position 64,554 of record JANHGN010024804.1, read on the forward strand.
CATCCAACAGAATGGGTTTGTTAAAAATAGGAATGAGGGTTCAAGGCCTCGGGTCAAGAGAGATTAATTGAAAAATCTTCCACAGGCCTGACATTATCTGTGGAATGGCAGTGCCCAGACACCTCCAGCTGCTGTTGGGTTCTTTGCGAATGTAAATGAATGGCTTCCTTTGTGGCAGTGTAGTAGTTTCCAGGCTGAGTTGTTGATTTTCTTTGTGTTCTGTTCCTTTTTTTTTTTTTTCTTCTTTTTCCTCTCCAGTTCATCTTCTTAGGAAATCTTTCTCTCAGTGTCTGCTAGTCTTCCTTTCTGCCTTGTCCCCAGCTGTATCCTTTGACCTTGCTGGACAGTTTCAATTAAATGTGAAGTTCTGACCAGCTTTTTGACTCCTGAGTAGAGGAAATTATGTTTCTTTTACTACCACACTTTGTGAAGGAGATGCCTTAGTAGAAAATGGAGAATGGCCACCATTGCTCACACTCGAAACAGGATTTCACAGGAAGTCAAAGTTCATTGCTTCTCTTGCAGACAGAATCACTCACATTCGGAGGTGGGTGGCCGATGCTTTTCTTTATGCTACAGAAGTTAAAAGTTGTTGCCTAAAAGGGTCCATAAATCTACTCTTTGTTTCATCAGTGCTCATCTTATTCCTGTTCTAACCCTCTGAGCTCTAGCAGATCATGGAAAAAAATGGGCCCTAAGGGAAGTCCCTATAGATCAATAAGGAATCTACAGTTGAGAACTAACCACAGGCCCAATCATGGAAAGTCATGCTTTGAGGAGGATGTCTTCTCCAGGGTATCACAACTTAGAATTCATTGATAAATGTGATAATGAATACGCATCTGACCTAATTGTCTAGACTCTATGCATAGTCAGTGGAGAGAAATATGCAATTCCAGAGAGTGATTCTCCTGACATCTACATTAGAATTAAATGGATCATGCTCTAGAATTTATTATTTCTCTCAGGTTGTGAAGGTGACCTAGATGACTATCTTATATGTAAATGCCACCACTGTAGATTACTAAATCTGTACTGATGAATCTACTCCCAGTGTTCTGATGAAGATGTGTCAGTATTGAATTGCTTCAAACTATTTATGCTTTAGAAGAGCCTGAGATCACTAACTTACATGTTAGGAGAACCCCCCCTTCTCAAAATTTTTTCTGTCTGAAGAAACAAGACAAGAAAAAGAACACGCCCATTCAACAAATGTGACTTAAATTAGACATCTTGCCCAGTATGACTTTGAAATTTTGGTACAGAATTGGTAAAAAGACTAAAGTTTCCTGAATCTTATTCTAGTAACTTACTCTTAAAATTAGCTGTTTTCTCTAGTACAGAACATGTTATTTAAGGATCTTGAAGTCAGAGTAATTTTAATTTAAGGTTGCTTACAGACCTGGACATATTTTAGACCATGATGGCTTTAAGAAGTGATGAATTTATTCTCTCCTATAGTCAGAGGAGAACTCTGCCAGGGCAGAAGTCATACTGCAAATGCCAAGTTCCCATCTAATTAGGGGATGGTGCTGAATCTGCCAGTCCCAACTTTTGTCAGTCACCTCCTGCTCTGATCTGCTGTGGAGGATCACTTCTCTCTCTATTTCTTCTCTAAAGGAAAAATATTATTAGGCTTTGAGGGTCTAAAACTACTGCTGCCTTCATATTGCTAAAGACAATATAAATCAGTGCCAAGGGACCACTTGTACTTTGGCTCTACTAGCAGCAAAAGGGGAAAAATCATCAGTGCATAGATCTCAAAAAGTAGGATGCAATGTCTATAGCCTCTCAGAAAGTTCTTTAGAAGCCTATAAAAAAAGCTTCACTTTTTATTTTCTTTCCTTTGGCTTTTTCTCTCTGTTAAATTATTCTGCCTTAACTTAGCTTTCATTCACAATTTTCACCAGGCTTGTAATATAGCTAACAGGACCACCTCATTCTGACTGCTTCTAGAAATAGCTATAAGGCAATTGTAGGAACAGAAATGAAGGATTTTAATTCTTCTTTGAACTCGTGATTTCACACTCATAGCTTACAGTCTTAGGTATAGATGGCAGTGGTACACCAGCCAGCAATAGGTGTGTGAGGAATAAGTTGTGTTCATTGCCATGTAAAGAGGAATATCAGAAGACATGTTGAGGAGTAGTAGAGAGGCAGAAGGAAGTCAACCAGCATCACCAGCACATCAAGAGTTAAACGCAGGTCCATTCATTTCAGACTTGACCTCTTCAACCTACTGCATTTTATCCATAGCTGATGTGGCCATTGAAATTCACTTGGAAGAACTGAAAGGCTCTTACAAGCATGGTCTTTATAGTCATTTATAAACACACATTTAAAAATTTCATGCTGATAATGATTCCCTTGACAAGCTGCTTGCTAAGGCAGCAGAGGATACTTAATCAATTAGAAATCTTCCTCTATCCAACTCCATCCTCATCCTCATGAAATTATTGACATTCAGGATCAAATCTGACCCATGATCTGGGTCTATTAGAGCCAACAGTTGAACCAAGTTCTCCACTGCTACCATACCAACTGAATCAAAGGAATGAATATGTTTAGTATGTACATGTCCATCCAGCCATTAAAGCACATAAGGTGCTCTCTCACACACAAGCTACAATCCCTGAAGGTCAGATAGCCAAAAAATGTAAGGAGCAAGAAAAAGTCTCAGGTTGTCCCAACTCCCTGCCCTGTGTCTTACCTTTCAAGGCAGATGTACTGGCTTAATTTAGAGAGCAAAGCTACTCACAGAGCTTTGTAGAGTTTTTTGAATATCTTTTCTCATGGCTCCTTGAACATCCCCCCTTCGTCCTTTTTTTATTCAAACGCACAGACCGTAAATCTGTTTAAGTAACATGATAATGACCAACAGAATGGTTATGATGTCACTAAAATGAGCTATATATAACCAACCTAGTGTATTAGTGGGAGCAGACAAGACAAGGAGATGGGAGAAAGAGAGGGAGGAAAAGTACTTGAAGTTAAATACAAATGTTTATTAGCTACCTGCTCAGCGGCACCACTTGAAAGATAGTTGATCTGTTCCCTTGAAGTTCCTCTGCCCCTTCACCTTCTGTTGCTGATGTATTAGAAGTTTAATTTTGATAGAACTATTCCCCCTCCCCCCTGTCTCTTTTTGGTTTATACTAGAGACTGACACTGTCTGAGCTGTTTCACTGACATAGCACTATGGAGATGCTGCTAAGAGATATTAAAGTCAGGTATTATCAGCTTTGTAGTGTAATATTATTTCCACCTCATCCTCAATAGATTGTCCATCTAGTGACATGTTGCCAAAGTGAAAGGAGTGAATGAACTTAGAGAGGTTCATTTTACACTGAGCACAGGAAATTACATAAATAAAGGGAAGAGAGATCCAAAGACAATCAGGGAGATGGGTTTTGGGAAGGTTGCTTTCTCTCCTTTGCTGGAGAATTACCTGGTGATGGCATGAGTTTGGTTTGTGTCTGGAGTGCACAGGGCAGGACCTGACATACTTCTTGCATGGTGGAAGTGGTACTGTTAAGTGGGTGAATTAAAAAGAAAAGTTATAGTCCTGTTTCTACTGTAAGCCTTAAAAGATACTGATCTGGTTCAAGGGAAACAAAACCATACCAAACCCTAGACACAAACCCCCAAGTACTTCAGGAATGTACCAAATGCCAAAACACTAATATTTAAAAGATGAGATAACATTGAAATTATTAAACTGATATGTGGGAGATAAAGGTACTTTTATGCCTTAACTTTTCTTCATTCCTTGAACAACTCAGGTAATCTGTTTTCCCTCTTCTACTATCTGTCAGTTGGGGTTAAAGCCCAATACTTTCCCTGGTGAGACTGTGAAATTTCTTAATGTTTGCCAGACACTTTCAAACACTACACGGGTGGGGTTGCACTGGGGTTTTTTTGGTGAATAATTGGCTAATAAGCTCAGCTGAAGAGTGGTTGTGATAATTTTGATATCTCAATCTGCTCATCAGAAATATGGGATCGTACTGCCATGGAGATCCCTAAGCAGCTCTGACTTAATCTAAAATTATAAATCTGGCTTCAAGGGAAAGAAAAGACTATATGATCACTCTCTGTCAAGTTTTGAACTCTGAGCTGATTTTGTACAAATTAAGCAGTGAGGTTAAAAAGATTCAGATATGTTCTATTCTCACATGAAACAGGTAGAATGGTGGGAAAAAGGCACTACCAGTATTTTCATTAAAAGAACAACTAATTTGTCATGTCCTTTATTAGACATCAGAGGATCCAGACATGAGCAAGCCATTCACAAACAGGCCTCATTAATTTCACAAAATCTGAAATTGCTTGTCTCTGTTTAGGAACCAAGTTAAAATATTGAGGAAGGAGCTTCCATCTCTCTCTGTCATATCAGTAAACTGAAGTACACTACAGAAAATTAACAGCATTAAGAGTCAACATTTTACTAATGACCAGCACTGGATACAACTGATTTTATGGGCCTCTAGGCAGCACCTCAAGGTTGGCTTTGTATATGTACTTGATTATGCATTGTGATGGATGTAGGCTGAAAACTCTCACTTCAAAACATTTCCAACCCTTCCTCTGTCTGCCCCCCTCTTTGTCATTTGTGGTACAACTCCTGCAACCCATAAGAGTAAGTTGTCCCTGGTTCAGAATGCTGTGCTCAACAGGGCTCAGTGCAAGCCAGTCTTATTTTCCTCTTGTTTTTCACAGTCCAGTCTGTGCACCTGCTGTCTTCAGCTGGAAAAGCTCATCTATCTGCAGACCCTAGACTTGCTGCTTCAACTGAAACCTGGCAGGAGTAACTCATTATAGATGCAACAAGTGGAACCCGTACCCAGAGAGGTGCCAATTGGTTCTTCATCCATTGCCTATAGGTCTTGAATTTCAGCCAGGCAGGGAAACCAGCAGAGAAAGGACCCACTTATCTGATTAAGTCCTCATGAGCTGCTCTACAAGTTTCAGACAAGAAAGCCTTGCTCTTGTAACACATCCAAAATGAAATAAACAAAGTGTTCAACTACACACTCACTTTTGCATCCTGGGTTCCCCTGAAATAATTTTGATTCATATTTTCATTTTGCCACAGATGTAGAAACAGTGAATATCTCAAACTATTTCCCAGGTCCCATAAGAAGCTGGTCTTTTCTTCTTTTTCATTTGATTGTGGGAGATGAAGCAGAGACAAAAGCAAAGCTGCCTGTGCATGAGTATGATGGTCCTGGGTTGCAAACATCCAAGACTGTTAAAGGAGCAGTTAGACATAAAATGTTCTTTTGTCTTATAGTGACCTCCTATAGTTGCTTTCAAATGAATTGTGTTTACAAAGTAAAATGAGATTTCTTTTAAATAGGAGTCTACAGATAGCTAAAGGATCCATTAGCAGTCGCATGTGTTTATTCTTGTACTGGTCATCTAATCCTCTATTCCTACAGCATATCAGGCTTGTTTCTTTGAGTGTAATTTTGACTGCAAATAAAGAGTTCTACCTGATGAGAGATTTTTGAGGATTCAACGTTTTAACAATAGCTTTGAATAATGCTAAGTTCTCTTATAGTTCCTGGCCACTGCAGGTGAGAGGGGAAGATGACTCTTCTCACATGAGAGAGACTGAATGTAGCCTAGTGGCTTACTGCATTTGTCTAGGTGAGAGGAAAGCTTATTGCCTGCTCTTTTTGTTTGGTGAAGGATTTGAATCTGTGCCTTCAGTCTTCTTAAATGAGTCTCCCAATGACAGAGCTTTCATTCCTGCACCCCATTTCCCTACAAGTGTTTCATTATTTATACAACATGAAACTCTTCCTACTGTAAGGACTGACAGGTTAAGGTACACAGGATGTTAAAGCCTCAGGCAAAAGTTTCTGTTTTGTCTGCTATCGAGGCTTGAACCCAGGGATCTCATGTAAGTACCTAACTGTCTGTCTGTTCAGGGTCTCTCTGACTATCATCCATTTATTCTGGAATGAATAAAAGGAAACTAGACATCAGATATCAAATACAATCCCAGGGGATTTAAAATCAAAACAATACCTGACTGATTCTAGAAATTTGTGTTTTTCTTCTCTATGTTATTGAGGAGAGTATAAGGAGGAGCTGTTTGCTTTTTAATCAATCCTATTGACTGTGGCAGAAAATTAAAACTGCTGCTGGATTCTGTAACAAAGACTTTAAAATGCATGCACACATCTTGCCTTATAGCATATACACTGACTTTAATAATTTATATCTCTAGAATTGGTTTTTTATTTGTGTTAAACTCTTTAAACTCTGAAAGGACATTTTCTTAAACTGAATGGTTGAAATTCTGTTAAATTTTATAGATATTTTTCATAAGGTTAAAGGACAGATTGTAGGGGTTTAAACTGCTCAAGTCTATGGAGACCTGCCAATGGGAGCTATTTTTGTTCTACTAGAGCTTGTCCTAGAATAAGAAGGACTAGAATAAGATGATATGACTTCAGTAATTTTTGTTGCCTTCTGCATTATTGATGCAGGACTGGGAAATAGTAAGGAAGAAGTGGTGAGTTAAATAGGGATGTATCAATTGGTCCTGATCTCTTACAGTCTGTCTTCTTGTCTAGGACTTTCAGCATCAGTCACATACTTTCAAAGGGTTTCAGAGCTCTTTTCAAGGACACCAGACACCATACTACTGGATAATTTAAGAAAAAAAACCCAACCAAACAGCATATATATATACACTACCACTATTCAGCATTTTTAGCACACTTCTGGAGTCACAGTACTTCTAGGAAGTCATCAGGTAAATTGAGTCATCATTCATCTTGCAGACAAAGAAAATACATATTTTCATGCTGACAAAACCAGTTAGAACTGGTAATCTGATGGTGCTCAGAGAAATACCTCTTTCTCCAGAGTAAAAACTCTTCCAGATGTTGAGAACATCAAAGGAGGTAGTGATTGCATGTGCCTTGTCCTTGATCCTAGTAAGGTGAGATGTCCAAATAAGTGGCTTGGGAAAAATAAGGATTGTTACCTGGGGCTACCTGGGCTTCTATGCTGAATAGAAGCAGGAGAGATTTGCACATTTCACAGGTCTTGAAGAATTTGAATGCAATGTGACTCTAAGAGAAAACAATGGAGAAACAAATAAAAATTTAAACAAACCAAACCAAAAACAAACAAACAAACAAACCCAAACACAAAACAACCAAACAAAAAACCACAAAACAAACACACACACAAAAAAAACAACTGAAAAGACAGAACTCCCTCAAAAATCACTTCTTCAGAAAGAATTTGTTGACAAGGAGAGTTGGACATTTGTAGATGGGATGAGGATGGTTTGTAGACAAGTCTGCTGCCAGTTGTTGATCATCTGATGGAATTGATGGGAACATTGGCTGAGCCTCTGCCCTCATTGTGTTCATTAGTATTCACACCATTCACTGGCCACCCCGTTATACCAAAGGCATTTTGTGAGCTTGCTAATTTTCATGAAAGCAAGTGGGGTCACTTTCCACCTTTTTTCCTCATCTTGACAAGGCTTGTCCCCTAGAGAGCTGAGAAGAAAGGCGCTTTCTTGTTGTCATCTGTGCAATTATCAGCTTTGAACACGATGGCAATTTGTTGTTGTTGTTGATTTCCTTTGTTATGCAAATGTACCAGCTCATTCTCTGAGTGCTTTTTTCCCCCACACAGCATAAAAAGGAATATTACACATTTAATTTCATGTTATCATTTGTTTCCCTCTGAGATTTCCTCCAGCCATTTTTTTGGTCTTCTTCAGGCTAGTGGGAGCTAAGCAGTGGCATTTTGAATTCTGACTTTGTCACTTCTATTTACTTTTTATCATAAAGGGGTATTGTCAATAGGTCTTATGTGGCTCCTGTAAAACCCATTTAGGAATTTAAATCTCCACTAAAACACAGAATTTATTCTTCTTTTTATGATTTATGAGTCTAGAAGACTAAATTCTGCTTTTAATAGTCTAGCCATTTATATTCAAAGCAATCAGCTTACAAGCTGCACGAGCCTTAAAGTTGTTAGTGCACAGCTAAAGAGAATAAAAGCAAAAAGATGTAGACAGAGACCTAAGTCAGGAAGTTCAGAACAGAATTCAAATGAGGACTTCTCTAGGGCTTTAAGATACCACATCTCTCTGGCTCTTATGGTCCACCTCCTGTATGCATCCTGTATTTCACCCTTTATGAAGAAAAGCAATATTTGAAATCAAGAAGGGATTTTTTAATTTTATTTTATTTTTTTAAATCTCATAACCAAAACACAACTGGTTCACTCACAAGTCTAAATCACTCAGGAAGTCAAACACTCCCCTGTCTGAATTGTTGAAAACTTACCAGCCTGTAAAGCTGAGTTAGAAACTGGTAAAAGCCATACTTGTTTATGATTTCTGTTCTCATCCATTTTCATTCAGATGTAATGGTTGTAACATATAATTGTAAATTTATTTATTAAAAAAAAAAGGCAACAAATTGAACAGCAGCACTGTTAAGGTTCATCTGTAATAATTCTCAGGACAAATGCAAGAGACTGAGGAGTACTTAGGTGTGTTTAGATTTTCCAATTCATTGCATTTCTTTCCTCTGAATTTTGAGAAAGAATATGTGGAAGAGGACAAAATTCTCACTTCCTTTGGCCAGTTACTGATAATTTGTACCTACCAATAGGTGCAGATTCATATTTCTTGGGTTACATATTTGGAAAGCTATTTGTTGTATGTCAGTTTAATTTGTCTTCCTTTTGATCTCAATGGAATAAATCTAAAAGTCTTCAGATAAATGAATGACTCTGGAGTCATACTATCATAACAAAAATTATAATATGCATAAGACATGCATAAAATAACCCATCCCCCTAAAGAGTTAAAGTATTAAACCAAATTATTTCCACAACATGTCATCTTTTGCTCTGATGCTATCATCATTGCATGCAGAGGCAATCTCACAGATTGTACATCAAAAAATGGGACCCAGAAATTATCTATTACAGAATACTTTTTGCTGACAATCTCTGTTGCAAATGACTTTATGCCTATGGGGTTTTAAAGAAGTTCTTGCAGATGAATATTGAGCTTCTGAGGAATGAATATGAGAGAGTATATATCAGAATGTGGCTAATTTAAAAATATCCTCTACTATAAGTATTAGTACTGTCTACCAATGAGCATTGTAGTGTGTATAGCAAGTTTTATCTTCACTATAGATTTAGCAACATGTTATGCTGAAGTTGAAATAGGATTCTTGGTGCAATTGTAGTGTATTTAGTTGGGATATTCATGTAGCAAGCTTGTCCCCTGAATTCCTTTCAAGTTCTTTGCATTTCAGGCCTATCTGAGAAACTATTCAAAAACTGCATATGGAACCATCATGTGGGAAATCAGATACCCTTGTGCTACCTACTGCTATTTGCACCATCCTATTTGTGGTTTATTCTTAGGAGCGAGCAACAAAGTCTATGGGGAAATGAATGTATTGTTTCATTCCCACCCTCTAATAACTTAAGTGTCATTTTTTTTCCCACTATCTGTTTGGGAGGAGGTGATATAATTGAGAGGTTTACCTATAGCTTTCTATACAGAACTTCCAGTGCTGTGAAGGTCAACCATAAGGGGTTTGATGTATTCTCATTCCTTAGCTGTAATAGTGATGCATGAACCAGGATTGTACTTCTGGAGGGACAAATGCAAGGCACAGAAGGAGTACCATGGACAGGCTAAATCCTTGAGGGGAGTTCACAGTTAAGTTGTTTCATAAATTGAGGATAATGGAGATCCCACCTATAGTTTAGCTAACACAACCTCAGCGCAGTTTTTTTATTCAGTGGATTACAAGACTGCAACTGTGGACAGGGTTCCACCCGAGGGATAGGTGTCTTGGGCCACTCAACCTTTCATTAGCAGTAACAGATGGCTGAGTTGGTCCCCTTGCTGTATTTAAAAGGGAAGTAGAGTTACTACATACAGCCAAATGGGCTTAACGCCTAATTTTGTGGTCTGCTGAAATGCCTTTCACCGGAAGCATGCAAGGATGACTTTCACTCAAGCACAAAGCTTGAATAGATCCTAACTTACTGTGTCCATTGCTCTTCAGACATAAGCCAGGCCCTTCCCCATGCCTGCAATGTAACAAGGGCTTACTGTTTCCAGTGCTCAAGGAGTAGTCGAGGTCAGGATTTTACCCATTCTTCATACACAGTGATGTGCTGGTTACCAAAAATAGGTCATAACTACTACCCTAATTTTATAATTTATTTAAAAAACAAAACAAAACAAAACAAAACATAACCAGGACTTTGCCAGCGAATCCCTGCTTTGGATCTAACACTCACTCTTCCAATGATGAATGTTACGATAAAATGTCTTCACAAAGAACAAGATATTTCCACAGCATCAGTCAGTATCAGACTCCAGTGCCTCGCTGACTAGGTTTATAAAAATGACATCTACAGGTCATCCCAAACTCTTGGATGAGAAGAAGCAGATGCCTCTGAGAAGGGCCATTTTTTCATATACTATGTTCAGAATGATAAACAAAGCCTCTTTTGAAATATTCATTCCACTGGCCCACCTGAGGTATAAGAGATACAGAAAATAAATAATGAGATAATGTTTTGCAAAATATATCTTCAGTCAGAAGCCTATATGGATCATACTGATTTCTTACAAAGTCTCAGAAAAATAACTCCCCTAAATTTCCTTGTGACATGGATAACAAGATGTTTGCAGAAGCAGGAGATTCAACTCTGTGTCCAAGGAGATAGTTGTTAGTCCTTTGACCCTGGAGATATCACAGTGTAATGATATACCCATGAAATATTTTCAGATAGACCTTAGTTCTCATACAGCTTTGAGCTGGCCAAGTGCAAATCATGTCTAGGCTGGGTCATGTAGTTACATTAGCATGATATTGAGTTTATCCTTGTATTCTCTAATTTTCAGTACAGCTATTTAGCCTGGAGTAAACTTCTGATCGATTGTTACTACGTGGCTTTTGAGTCAAACTGTCATGTAGGACTTACCTTAGAATATGAGCATGGAAATCACGTCTGTCATCAAAGTAACACATAGATGTAAGAAAATTAGAAGTTGAATTAGATCAATTATTCATCTATGACAGTGTTCAATCTGCAGCAGGAGCAGTAAGGGATGCTATTCAGGGAGAGCATGCAAAACCAGCCACTTTCTGCAGACTATTCCTTTTTTACTCCCATGCCTCATCATACTGGTCTCCATTTTACAGATATACTGTCTATGAACATCTAGTCCCTTTATAAAACAGCTGATATTGTCATTCCACACAATATTGCATGATAGCAAGTTCCAGAGGTTCACTACTTACTGCATAAAGAAGCTTTTTCTTTTGTCTGTTTTAAATCAACCTACTGTCACTTTCATTGTTCCCTTACTTCTTTTATTGCATGGTGTGTTGAACAACATTTCCACATTCAGCTCATCCCGTGCTTTCACCTTTTGTAAATCTCAGTGAGTGATATCTTGTCTCAGATTCCTGAATTGTCCCAGTCTTTCAATTTCCCCTCAGGAGGAAGCTACCCCATCACCTTGATCATTATATTTACCCTTCACTGTACCTTCCTTAACTTCAGTATGTCTATCCTGAGGTATGAAAGCCAGAAAAGCACACAGTGCTCAAGATGTGGGTGCACAACACCTGTTAGGGAGAGGTAAAATGATGTATCTTGTCTCATCAACACTTTCATGATTGTCTCAGTATCTGGGTTTTTTTCAGATACCACTGCATATTGAGCCAAAGATTCCAGTTGCCTGTTAACATGAAGTCCAGATTTCTTACCTGAAATACAACTGCCATTTTGGTGTTTAGCATTGTGAGCCATCAGTGATGGTTTATGTTGGTTGTTTTTTTTTTTTTAATTAGTTGCATTAACTTAGGTTTATCCACATTGGACTTCATTTATCAACCATTTGTACAGCTTTATGAGATCTTCCTGAAATTCTTTGCCAACAGGAAAGCATTTTGACTTTCTAGAAGTGATAATCATATCTACAAATCTCAATATAATTCTGCTTATTTCTTCTCTAGTTTATGGACAGAGACGCTGAATGAAATTGCTTCCAGGACCAATCCCTATTGACTTTTATCTGGAAAAGCCTCTTCTCTTGAATTTTGCCTGTCTTTTATCCATGTGTTTACTGACACCCTGCTAGAACTCCAGCAGGTTACTGAGGTGGGGTTTCCTTCTGTAGAAGCCATGCAGACTATTTCCCAACAAAAAATATAGTTCATGTACTGTATGATTGTACTGTTTATTATAGACTCTGTCATCTTACCAGGAATGGAAGTGAGACTTCTCATTCTGTAGTTTGCAAAATTCTCCCCAAAGTCTTATACTATCTGAGTGAGGTCAGTCGGACTGATTGATGGATTACAGCTTATAGCCTGTCAGTATTGGTTTTGATGGCTATGTTAGGAATCTTCTACAGACTTTCTTGTACAGTTAGCAGCAGAGGTAGAGGAAGAGAAATGTGCTTACCTTTGAAGAAAACTGGCATTTCACGCTTCCTGTTCTTTTGAATGAGTGAAACAATACAACAGCACAGATTTTATCATTAAAATAGGGTGAAACAAATGTAGCTTTGTGCCATGTATAAGGTGTTGGAAGGAGGGGACACATCACAAAAAATAAAGTGTCCTCTCTCTCTACAGTAGAATATCATGTAAGAATTTGCTGCTGGGTTGTTGTTTTCTTTTTCTGGCTTTGTTGAATAAGGGTGTTATTCCTTATTCTGTTTCTGATTTGGAAATAGCATATCTAGGACTTTCAGACTCTTAACACAAAAACCATCTCTGTAATAAGCAGACGTGAAATATGAATGAGTCTTTTAAACTGATTACTACTACAAGGATGAAGAGCTAGGACAGTCCAGCAAGACTAAGATGTACCAGTCCCTTGCTAAGTATCTCATTTTGCTGATTCAAATGTCTCTATAGTCAGGGTTGTTTGAACAGAATCAAATTTACTTTTAATGAGCCATATAGTGATTCTCTTGTCTTCTTTTTTTCTTTTTTCTTTTTTTTTTCTTTTTTTTTTTTCTCTCGTCTTCACATTAATTTCCACAAAAAAAAGCACATCTGATTTTGTAATGAGCTAAGCAACTGTTTTTCAATTACACCAAATTTTAGTGCTCTTCAGTTGAAATTTAAAGGCATGGCAACTTCAATGTTATCAAAGGTTTTCCTCACAATAAAATCTCAAATAATTCTTCATCAGTTTTTTATAAGTTTCAGTACCAAATTACTCAAGGGATATTTGTGTATGGAATACTTTTCAGCAAATTCTTAAAAGTTTTTTATAGAAGATCATAGATCCATGAACATGAAATCCAAATTACCCATAATCATAAGCTGCCAATTGTTGCACACATGTAAGTTCTGGTTTATAAATTTGCTCTTTTTAATGCATCTTTGTTAATCTATTCCTTGGAAAGTATGCTACAACTTGCATGTATCTTTGGACTTAACTAGATCAATAGTAGAATATGAGAGGTCCAAGGAGAGAAATGCTGAAATAACACCTACTTTATTTCCAAAGGGGAAAAAAAACAAAAACAAAAACAAACAAACAAACAAACAAACAAATCTCTTTTTTTCAGTTTCCTGTAACTTGTGTCCTTTCTAAAGCAGCTGGTTGGGGTGTCTCCTTTTCTTAGCCTGTCTCTGTCTCAGCTTATTCCACTTTCTGAACCTCTCTCTGTCATGTCCTCAATCTCATGCCATGATATTTCCATATCTTTTCATTTCTGAGGGACAAAGAAGCCTTTAAAGCATCGTGAGATGTTTATATATGAGCCAACACTTTTGTGCTCTTACATACTTGAGAAATGTGTATGTGAGAAAAAATGAGAGTAAGTCCCATATGGTCATAGACCAGAAGGAAAATGTCATCATATGTGAAAAGATCTCAAGATGTCCTTGATTCATGTCAAGGTCAGTAGAGACAACTGATATTATCTAGTTAGACTTCTGTGCACAAAAACTATAGAGATTGAAGTCCTAGTTCTTGAAGCAGGTGGACAATCTACATGAAGCAGTCTGTACATTTAGGAACTGGTTTATTATTGTACTGATGATCAACATAACAGTCACAGATTACTTTCTTCTCCTATCTCCAGAAGGTATCTCTATTCTGAGTAAAATGAGTTTTCTTCTTGAAGCCAAAGTGTGAGATGTGTTACTTATAGACAGGGTTGTCTTGCACCTTTGAATTTCCTGTTTAAGCTGGAAGGGGAACATTGCCAGCAACCTTGGCACCTTATGCTTGTAATTTTTCATAGCCACCCACCTTCAAACCATACACTTTACTTCCTTTCTGCTTTTCCTAATATTAAACCTCTCTTTGCTATGATAAAAAGAAGAGGTATAAGAGCCAGGTATTCCCAGTATTTCTAGTAGTATGATGACCTGTTGTCTGACATTCAAGATCAAGACAATATACTCTGGGCTGCAGAGTCTTCCCAAACACCACCAGCCATTCATCATCTGTTCTGTGGCAGAAGCACTGGTATGAACCTCCACAGCTGGTTGAATGTAGTGCTGTATTCAGTTATTCTGGGTCATAAATTGGTTTTCAACACATCTCTGTGAATCATGGGCAGCTAGAGAATCAAAAGTTTCTATTGGAAATACCAACGCAAAGAAACTTGTTTCATATAATTTTTATTTATTGGAGGTCTAAATTCAGCAGGTGCCTGAGTTCTCTAAATTACAACCTGAGACATGCTTGGAAATAGTTTACAGTACCTCCATCATGGCCTCTCCCCTTTCTGGGACTAAAGGGGACTTGGTGGCCAACCTGTACCTGTTTTGCTCTAGGCGGAAATTAAAATCCTGTGAAGCTGCCACAGTGGGAGACATTTGTCAGTGGAAATACGGTATAAGAACACAACATTTTGCTGTTCCTAAACACGTGGCCCCACTCAGCTGTCACAAGAGCAACCAATGCAATGAGATGAATTCCATATATCTCAGCATAAGCTGAATAATGAGAAAGCAGATTCCTGTAAATTCTTTTCATTAAAAGTTAGGTATGACCTGTCAGAGCTCAGATGGTAATTCCAGTATAACTGAGTTCACCTGGCTTTTCAGTGCTGAGACACTTTCTATAATATGTCAGGAACTTTCACCATCACAGCCAGCTTCAGACCTTCCCTGTGGCTGTCTGTTAACTCCCTCTATGGCCATGTGGGTTCTGTTTAAGACCTTTGCTGTCATGACAGTATTGATGACCATTTTGACCTTTCTTAAGTGATTCTTTCTTCCTTTCAGAATTACTATTTTGTTTTTTTTTTTTTTTTCTTTCCAGTTTTGCTGGACTGGTTGCTCTTTTGGTTTAATTGTATTAATGTTGTGCAGTGCATCAATTACAGAGAGATAGGTCTTTTTGAGGACAATAGAAGAACAAGAGTTTGCAAAAAATCCGTCATTGTAGAAATAGATTCAAAATTTCAAACTGTGCCCAGAGCAACTGTCAGTGTGACAATTCTCACTTCCCTTACAACTCATGAAGATGGTGTCTTCTTGATGCAGTTGATGGCTAGAGGACCTTTGTGTGCATTTTCTCTGCCAAATATATGGAGGAAGACAGACCGTATATCAGAAAAGACAGTGTTGTTTAATATATGATGCAGTAAGCATTGATGTGATTGGAACATGACAAGAATGTGGACCTTTCTTGAGTTCCTGTTTGACTTGTCAGAATGTGAGAGCAAATGAGCTGCAGTTGTGGCCAAGTCTTGACTAACATAGGAGGAGACAATGGTAACACCTCTAAGCATTTCTAATTGTTTGGATTTTTACAGCTGGGACAAAGATCCAATTAGGATGAAGTTTCTGAGGAGATTTTAAGCACTTTAAACTCCTCATCAAGTGGAAAGTTATGAGAAAACAGTGCATTCCCTTGGTGGTCTTGTGCTTGGATTCAAAGAATAGTCAGAAGAATTAAAATTGATCCCAAAAAATTGTATGCAATGGAAGGCAAAAGGAAAGGTTAGGAAGTCAGCATTAGTAAAGGGGCCTTAGAGCTAAGTATAAAAGAGCTTGTTGTGAGTGTGAAGTGAAGGTCTTCACTGATGTTCTTTAGTCTAAGATTTTTTTGTCATCTTTTAAACAGTCCTAGATCTTCCTACTCTGCTCCCCTGTTTATCACTTGAAATCTTCTGTGGGAATTGACTTAGTTGCAGTGATGCCACACCAGCACACCTGGGTAAGAAAGGATGGGAGGGCAGGACGAACGAAGGCAGTCATTTTCTATCCCCTTTCCTCCCTCACATCTGTATTCCTTTAAGTATTGGTTCAAATCTAGTGATAGTTATGCTAGGGCTTATGTAGGACAGCCTCTTAGAAGTCAAAAGGGTGTTGCCCATATACAACAGTGCAAACACAATGAATGTCTGCTGCTATACATGAAATTTTTTCTAGGAGTTCAGGTTTTCTCTTAATCTATTAACTTTTCAAGAGAAATGCAGAAGTGTACAGAAAGCATCTTCGAGAGGGAGGCATCACAGAAAATACAGAGACCCAGACTTCTCTGCCTTATATCCTACTTCTGTGCAAAGCAGAGGATAAATGATAAAAGAGTAATGATGATCAACTTGGATTAGGATGTATAGGATGGGGAGTGTAACCAAACCTTCTGTTAATTTGACAAAAAATTACAAGGACTCACATAGCAAAGTTCCCACTTACTTCACTGACTCCAGCAGGTAACTCCCTACCTTGTCATGTTAGATATGAGCAGACCAGACAACTTTTAAGACTTAAAACAATCTTCTTTGTGTAGTAAAAATTTGTATGGTAACTTAAAAGCATTCACATGCACCCTGAGAGTGCTCCAATCTTTTCTGACAGCTGACAAACTAAAAAGGACGAGGCTGTCAAATGCAAAGAATGGGTCCCCTCCTTTTGGCTGCTGTCCCTCTGGTCTATTCAATTAGAATTGATCAAGCTGTGTCAAAGGTCCCTCCTCTGTTTCAGTGGTCACCAAGAGCTTTCATGATGACTAATGATAGGCTATCCTTAAAAAAGAAAGAGGGAAGAAATAGAAAGGATAATACAAGGTTTTCTCTTTCTTTTCTTTCTTTCTTTCTTTCTTTCTTTCTTTCTTTCTTTCTTTCTTTCTTTCTTTCTTTCTTTCTTTCTT
>JANHGN010024804.1:87409-97844 GCA_024605025.1 Megaceryle maxima
CACTTCCAGCACAGGATATTTTTTATACCATGCATTGCATATCACAGGTTCTCAGCATCATCCAGAAGTCTTTTGATAGTGATTTGTGACTTTTCTGACAGGGTTTCTTATTTACTGCACTAAAAGTTTGTCAACGTTCTCTAAACTTGGATACATTTCTGACCTTAACTGTTCCGAAGAGGTATCCAGCCTTTCAGAAATATGATGTTAAACTGTCAGGTGGCTTTTTGCATCATCTTTTCTTTAAGCCATTGGGATATTTCATATTTACTCCACATGGTTTTATTATGTTCTGGTTTATTGTTAACAGTGGACCCAATGATCTTAAGTGTCTTTTCCAACCTAATTTATTTATGATTCTATGATTTTATTTTAACACTGCCATTATGCTTAATTGTAAAAGGACATTGTTAGAGTGCACATTCACACCTTCCTTCTTCATACCTCTACCTATGTCAGAGAAACAAGTGACATTTATTTTACAAGAAGATAAAATTATGATGAATGAAATATAAGGAATAATTGAATTAATGTCATAACATCAACATAGATTTCAATTACAAAAAAGTATTTCCATTGTGATAAAGTTCTGGCTATAAATTTCAGAAACCATACATTTTTGTAGCCTTAGATTTCTTTGATTGTGGAATGTCTGTCACCGACAACATAAGTATGTCTATAGGAATGAAAGGTCTCTGTTCATAAAGGAGAAAAGGAAGGAAAATAACTGTCCTGTAAATGGGATACCATTTTAGCAATCAATTTAGAAGACAAATGACAAAGCAATAAATTTAAAAGACACATGCTTCCCAAGCATGTGACTATTAAGTCAAGGTGGTTAGTTTGACATGACAAAGATCAAAGAATGATTCTGTGGGTCTGTCCTACCTGCAGTGCATCCATGACATCCTAACTAGACTAAAGAATATTCTCCCATAATCCAAAAAGGAGGAAGACATCACAGATTAACAACTTTTTATGGGACCAGATAGCGTGGTATCTGAACTTGTTCAGAGATCACTTAAAATGTTACAAAGCAGTGGGTATGGGCTTTTGCTGAAGGATTGCATAGTACACTTTTCAATAAGGTCCCCATTATTACGTGGTTTTATCTGCCTGAGAAATATAGGGGAATGTACTCTTCTGATAGCAATGTGTTGTTCTACACATAATGTGAAGTCCAGGAGAGATTGATCTAAGAGTGTACTAAGCTGCAGTGAACCAGACTTACGTTAAATGAAGTCTTAAAAACCTTTTGCAAGTGTGTATGTGCACATACATGTGAATTTTGGGACCAGATAGTCCCAGTGGTTAATTACAGGGTAGTTGATCTTGGAAAATTAATTGTAGGCAAAGATGGTTGTCCTGAGTGGCAAGAAAAAACCCCACTTTCATTCTGTTAGTGTTTCCCTTTCTGATATATACTAAAGTGCAATTACAAACAGGAGAACAGCTTAAATTACTTCAGGTGGCAGCCAAGTCCATAGGTATTGGGATGGGCCAGTATGTTTCACCAAATTACTCAACAGCTTTATGCCTCATGTCTTTCATGTTCCTTACTCAAATTCTTTCACGGGGGAAAAAAAAAAAAGTGTACCTTTGTGATGTTTTGGTCCTGTTTTGTCATTTATGATAGCAATTATTTGTAAAGTGTTGTCACTTCCAGTTGACAGACACGGAACTGATACTTTGGGTAGCTACTGAGAGAGAACCTGGAAGGACTGTACCCCCTTTTTGTCATGCTGTTGCCACTGTACAAGCACACTATACAGCCCTGGTATTGCTAGGAATAAGTGTTGCTAGTACCTCTTATTAGTGTTTATTATCATAACTGCTCATTGTATTGCCCATTATGTTAATGAATTAGAACAACAGACCTAAATGTTTGTTGTTGTATAAAGCTCATTAGTCTCTGAGAGGAACTCAATGCAACATGAAGGTTGAGGAGCTTGGCTGCAGGAATATTACCAATTAAGTCCTATATGAACATGCAATTAGGTAGGATGACATGCTTGATTTACATTGCTTTATGGCTAAGCTGGATAAACAGTGTATCGCCGAAGACTAGCAACCTGCTCCCCTCTTGCTCATCCCCACCCTACTGGAACCTATTCTAATGTTCCCAGTGGGAGCACAGCATACAAGAACGGTTGGACAAGGTTATTGATGCCATCCTCAAACACATTTAACTCTCCACTGAGATAATAGGATGGGGGCAGCATGTGTTCATGTTATAGTATTATTTAGTTTAGTTGTTCACCCATTTCTGACCAATTTTGGGCATCATGGGGCATCTTTCCTCAGTATCTCATACAAGTCTGTGGTTATGGTCAGTGTACAAAAGGCTTTCCATTGCATCATGCTTCTTTAAATACTGGACTTAATTTAGATTTCTCCATCAGTCCTTTTCTTCTTAGAGAACGCATGCAATTATTTCACTCAATTACACTACACATAATTCAGCATACCCCATTGTACATCAGCATATGCCGTTGGTTGTGGATCCTGTATAACATCGTCCTTCCTTAACTTTTTTTTGCCCTAACTATGTGTTTACATCATTACATACATTTATCACAACTGAGGGGAGATGCAATTGAAAGGCACTTTCAGAAGTTGTCACCTCCAGATTCTCAGCCATAAATTGTTACCTCCCAGGTGAGACTTGGTAACTGATCATATGAGCAATCCTAATTGTTTCAGAGCAAGGTGAAACTTCAATAATGAATTAAACTATGGAATCAGCAACCATTAAATAGTGACATGTTGATTTTTTTTTTTTTTTTTTTTTTTTTTAATGTAAGGCATTTTATTTCTAAAATTAGAGGTTACATATAAGGATAGAAACCCAACAGAAGCCAGGAGACTGCCACTGAAAGATACACGCAGCTGATCAGCAGTATCTTGCTTCTGTGTGAGGCACCTGTCTCTCACAAATGTCTTTCAAAAAGCCATGTCTCCTCACTCTTCTGGCTTACTCCATGCCATCTTTGGCACCTGCACAATCAGTTGTTGACCTCTGTTTTCAATGCCGTTGGCTTGGCCCTGAAATAAAGCAAGAGAGCTGGTGAGGTAAAACTGAAAGACAGTTTTAGATGTTCTTACTGCCTAAAATGCTGCATACAGAAAGCCTAAATAGTAGAGCTATACAGAGGACTTGAGTTTACATAACATTTTCTAGCTGATCTAAGCAAATAAGATGCTGCCACATACAAGGACATTTGTTGTGTGGATATCCAGTGCCTCAGAAATCTAGTTTGCTTTTGGCATTGTATTGACCAGAACAATATAAACTTGCTATGAGGCAGCTTTGGTTATAAGGGTAGGTGACTACATACCTTTTGCCCCTAACTGTTCCTGTGTATGCAGTAGCAATGCAACATTTGCTGTTACAGCTGCGTGATGAGTTTTTCCATCCTAGCATTTTGTTAAAATTGTGAGAGAGGAGTCAAAGTCATGTCCTGTTCTAAATCACTGATGAATATTACAGCTCTCAGAGTTTCCCCCCCTACCCCTTCAACTTGGAGAAGTGCAACTTCCCCCATTGCATTATTTTAAAGTGTAAAGTTCAGACATTTCTGAAAATATGCTTAAAATAACAACAAACTAAAGATTCATAAATGGAAAAAAGAGTCTGCTTTAGAAACAAAGGTAGCAACCAACCTGGAAACAGAGGGAATACTTTAAAAGAAACCTGAGGGGCACAATGTCATTTTTGAATGGAAAGGAGAAGTGAGTGATAAGGGGAAATCAGAATTATCTTTCATTTTTGAAAACAAACAAACAACAACAACAAAACCAAAACAAAACAAAAAAAAAGAAACCATACACACACACAAAAACCAAACCAAACCAAACCAAAAACCAGACCAAACAAACAAAAAACACCACCACCAACACCTTAAAGGCAGAACAGGGGGAGGACACCTGCAGTTTGAGTGAAGAGTTGAAAAGCAGAGTGACAGGTAGACCTGATGTGATGGTGTGTTCAGAGAGGCCCTTCCAGGATCTTTCATGGTGCTAGCCTGGAGGCAGGGAAGGAGGGCCTGACAGCAGGCAGCTGTGCAGACTTCATCTGCACTTGACACAAAGAGTATTGCTGGTGGCATTTCTAAAGAATTTATTACTGTCCCACATTTTACTTTCCCAAATATCCTACCTGAGCATGTCTTTATTGATGAATGGTTTAGGATCATCAGTTCTGGAGGCTGATATTCTCACTGGGCTGGATTTTTTTAGCAAGCATTATTCAGGATTTATTATCTCTAATTTTATGACTATCTAGTTCTCTCCAGCAGTCCTCCTGCAGGTGTAACAAGAGTGCAAAGTGATGTGAATTGTTAGGAGAAATGACTCAAGAGTTCTCCATTAGAAACTTCTTGCCCACTTTACTCCAGATAGGTCATCTCAATATTCCCCTAGACTCAGTTGATCACTTTAAGCTGGATTCAGATAAGTAATGCATGATCGTATGCTTCCTAACAAGCATGAAATACTCCAAGATCCCCTGCAGTTTCCTCTATTTTACAAAGAAGTTTTCTAATGCAAGACTACAGAAATGGAGACACTGTTCTCTGATGCTTCATGCAAAGGAGATGATGAAAGGTGAGAGAGAATTATTATTTGGAATGAAGAAGGAGCTTTTTGTATTTGTTGTTGTTGTTATTATTTTTCCATCTCCACCGAGGCTTTGCCTAAGGTTTGTTCCAATCAGACTCTATAGATGCTAGAACACCAGTCTTATTCCATCTGCCTGCACTGTTTTCCCTTGATTGAATGGAGTGAAGGTGAGAAACCTCTAATGTGGGCTGATGAAAGTGGAGCTGGCACTCCACAGTGATGGCATAAAGCTGGCAGGTCTGATTTTCAAACTGGTCTGAGACCATTGTTCCACTTTGTCTCATTTTTAACCTTCAGTTTCAAAGACCAGGAAAGGGCAAAAAGGAATGTGTAAAGATGCTTAAGGGCTAATTCTGCAACAGTGATTTTCACAAGCATAAACTCCATAGAGGTCACTTACTGTTTAGGCAAGTTTAGAAATCAAAATTTGTCTTTTGCACTATTTAATGAAGATAAAAAAGGGAAATTAAAAATTAAAAAATAATTATCATTAAAAAATTGTCCCCCACCCCTGGTGCTTCTGAAAGACACCAAACCATGGCTCTGGTTATTTAGGTGTTCTACCTCATCTGAGTTTGGGATCAGCATTATCTATTGTGCTTCTCTGATTTCTGACATTATTCATGGGAGCTCTCTGTGAAATGTTCTGAACCTGTTTTTTGTTAGCTGTATGATTTTTTTATCATTGTTTCTGAGAGGCTGTCAGTTGCTCGATGCTTTTTCAAAGGTTAGGTCTTACTTTTTGTCATGTTAAAGATCCTAAACCAATGGCTGATCCACAAAGATGTCCCTGCTGAGGGATCCATCCCCAGTTTTCTAGCATAAGAGCTCTAAGAAACATAAGAATAAGACCAGTTTGGACTCAAGACAAGTTATTTGCTAAGTTGGGTTAATTATCATGAATAAGTAGGAGCAAGGTAATCATTGTCATGTGCTTCCTAGCAAATGTGATACAAAAGAGGAACGAATGAACAAGGGTGTCAAGAGAGTCCTGAATATTAAAACCAGTGCTGCAGCCTTTGAACTCTAGGATTTCATACTTCCTGGAGATCAGGATCTTTTGAGCTAAAGGTGGATCCCAGATGGATTTATGGCTTAGACTCAACCCACCTAGCTTTAGACAATTACTTGAGAAACTTATACTGGTTGTCTAGTAACCATGGTCTGTTAAAGGTGGGAGGGGGTGACTTCCAGAGGGAATACAACCACTTAATATTTGAATTGTTTATTTTGTTTTCCACTGACTGCAGTGAGAACTTAGGATGATTGAACTCCAAGTCGTAGTATCTTTGTTGAATACTTGAAGTTACATGGAAGGATCCACTGTGTCCAATTAAATCAGTCTTGAACCTAGATGGATTTTACTGTGATTGTAATTCAGAACCAAGACCATATACAACTCACAAATGTGCGAACCTCATGACAAAGCACAGGATGTTATTTCTGAGCTGAGCTGAGCTGAACAGAAGGATCTTCTTTGATACCCACCAGTGAGATGAGAATACCTTTTAGTCACGAGACAAACACACTGGTGGTGAAGTAGAACAGCTTAGAAAGGAAAGGTTGTCTTCTTCAAAACCAAACTAACAGCAAACAAACTCACTGCCTTAATGCATACTGATTAAAAGGAAATCAGGATGGGTAATTAACTCCTCTCTCAAGTGTTTGCACAATTCTCTTTCCCTCTGATACATTTCCTGAGCACTCCTGGTGCTAAACTCTGAAGATGTTGAATAATGACTTAGAGCACTGAGTTAAAAGTTTATTTTCTTAAAAGATCTGTTCTTCCATTCAAACCATTTTACACACTGCCCTGCACCAAGTTGTACAATAAAATGAAATATAACTATAAATCCATGGGTGTTTGAGTTACCCCATTCATAGTTTCTCAGACTAATGATATCAGTCAGCCTGAAGCACCAGAGGAGATGTTAAATTTATGTTGTTAAATTTTCAGTCTTACCTCTCTGTCTTCTCTGAATCCTTCATTCTCTTTACAATACAGCCTGTTAATGTGTTTTCTGTTTATTTTTCAAACACGGGCTTTCTGCCTCCTACACCATTCAGCATCCCGCCCATCTCCCCTCCCCCTCTGACTTTCCCAAAGCAAACAGCTCATTCAGATCGAACCAGATTGACAGGTGTGTGACAGATGGATGGACAGAAAACTGGATCGGTCCAAACTCCTTGGCACTTGAAAAATTGACAACACAACCAAAGCAGCGTAACGGGGAGAGATAGATTGGCAAATGGAATAAATGGTCCCTGGAAAGTTTGCGATTAATCTTTGCCCTGTCAAGTAATGGCCTGATAATGCAGGAATTTAATGGGAACGACTTCTGCTAGTTCAGAGGCATCCATTAGTGTGGAGTAAAGCAGGAGACAGTAATAGGCATTGTTCCTTTTCTTAGCCTTTGTAAATGAGAGGAGACTATTAAAGTTGTACCATCTGCACCCCGGCTCCATTCTCCTAAATGACAAGTTCACACCTTTCTACTCTTCTGTTAACACCTTTCTACTCTTCTCCCTATCTGCTAAGGGATAACACTCATGAGTTTGCAGCTCTCCTAGAAATATGCATTTTTGTTTGATTCACTGCACACTTGTCTGCAACATGAACTCTGAGCTACCTAATGAAATTGGCACTGAAAGAGGGATTGTGTTAACTAAAAGATGTACACTATTCAGACAGTGATGTGCTCTCACTCCTGCCTTGAAAAAAAGGTTTTCCTATCTTTGTGCATCATTTATCTCTGCCTCAGTTTCCTTATGTCTAGTGAAACTGTTCTCCAGCAACAGAGAATAGCAGAGGATTCTGCTAGGCGGGCCCAGAAGGAACATTTTGCGGCAAAGCAAACAGTGGTGTTGTATAGGGCCTAAATTGAGAGTTGCATGTTATGGGTGTTGGTTTATAGCATGTTAGCTTAAAAGTAGGTCTTATCTGGGTGAGATCACAGGTCCATCTATTCTAGTACTCTGTTTTTGAAAACAGATAGTTGTAGGTGACTAGGGAAATAAAATAAGAATATGCAATTATTTTTCCCCTGAAATTAATGTTGTTAAGAACTTACTGTCCTGAAGTCATTGTGCTCAGTAGATACTGATAAACCTGTGAATTTGTTTAGTCTGTATTTCTGAAGTTTGTGTCTATTGTTGGTTGCCTCACCATCTCCTGCAACAAGTGATTTAATTCTGTACAACTTAAAAAAAAAAAAAAAAAAAAGGCGCCCTTACTTTCAACATGCTTGTCTGTTTACTTCATTAGCTTCAAGTATTCAAAGCAGGTGGTGGCCTTCAGCACTCCAATTCCAGACAGGGGCTCAGTACACAAGATGTTAAGAGGGGTGGAAAAATAGCTATTGGTCAAAGAAGCCCAAGGAAAAAGCAGGCAAATGTGTTGCATCAGTGAGGTGGTGTTTAATCTCCAAGCAGCCTGGTGCAGATTGAGATACCCCAGACCAAAGTGACATGAATAACTGAGTCACCTTCACTTTGGCAAGGAGGGGACTGGCTGGGGAGTAGAGAGGGGAGCCCAAGTGCTCTGTCACATCAGTGCAGCTGCAGCACTGGGGGAGGGAGGATGCAGGGGGGCGGAAGAAGCTCATTATGACTGATAAATAGAGGGCTCCTGTTGTCAGCAATGTCATTGTGTTCACCTTTTTTTACAGTCCCCTCTTTCCAGCTGTGTAATTAATTAATGGATTGGAAATGCTTAGTTTCCAGTGATCTACAGGTTGACCTTGCACCTTCCCCTGACTGTCTGGGATTGTTGTCAGTGAGTCCAGCTATCACTAAAGGCATCTCCCTCTTTAACCATCTCTGCTTCAGACCCCATGATAGCAACAGCGGATCCTGCACCTTTCTGCACATGCTTGTTTTCATAGTGCTAAGCAAAAGCAAGCACCATCCCTCTTTTTTGATAACAATTTTACACTAACTTTGTGCTAGGGTAAAAGTCTCCATAAATGTGAGCCCAGTATAGGCCAAAAGATAGAATTAAGATCATAGCCATTTTATTTTCAGGGAGGGGGTATCATATAATCAGATTTCAGACTGCCCAAAATTATGCATGCAATCCAAATTAGCTGTTCCAGTTATTCAGTGGACAGTGATGAGAGAGGTACCTCTACCTTCACACCTCTGAAGGTAACTGTCTCAGAATGGGATAAATCTCTCTGAGGAAAGATAACTCTCCTCATTTTAGGTAGGAGAACACTGGAGGTTAAATTAGATATTTTGTGTTCAAGGTAGTTAAAATTAGGTAAGATGTGTTTCATCCTCATTACCTCTGCCTTGCACTGAAACAAGTAGATCCATTTCTTCACCTCTTATTTATATCGTTATGCATATGTGTAAAGTAAAGGGAGATAATGTTGCATTGGTTTACCACAAAACAACAGCTGGTAACAGGGACTGAAGAACCTGTACCAACAGGGGCTTTATGGCTTAAGCTTGTAACAGAACTGTTCACTATTCACTGTGTGAATAAAATATCATTAGCTTTACAATCAGCATCATGAGTGAAAGTCTGGGTAAGTACACTTGGTGACCTGACTGGTAAATCTGACTGACAATTTTGCAAAACAGACTTAAGCTATTGATCAGGTTGACTGGAAATGATCCTTTCACCTCAGGGTC
The DNA here is from genome assembly GCA_024605025.1 of Megaceryle maxima. Taxonomy (NCBI): domain Eukaryota; kingdom Metazoa; phylum Chordata; class Aves; order Coraciiformes; family Cerylidae; genus Megaceryle; species Megaceryle maxima. Next base: position 96,668 of record JANHGN010024804.1, read on the forward strand.
ACTGGACTCCATTTGACTTAGGGCAAAAGTGGCTGTTATCAAATGATAAGAGCAAGTTGAAGGTCTCCGCATAGTCTCTAGAGAAAGCAGTGCAGGGTATGGAGATCTCAATCAATTTAAGTTATACTAGGGACGGCTGAGTAGGTTCATATCACAAAACCACTATTGTCTTGGTTTTAGGACTTAATATATTAGAATACAATTATTTTTTCTCCCAGTCTGACAAAAGATTGGAAGGGGAAATTCTGAAAGAACGTTAGAGAATCTGTTACTCTCTGGCTTCAGTGTTTTAGGTTCCCTGTGAAAATGAAGTTTTTTTAACTAAACATTCCCAACCCTGCTGTTCTAAAGCATTCAACTGCCTTAATAATACCTAATTCAAAACTCTATTCCCCAGCCTCACCTTCTCTAAGAGGAAATACACCATACACAAGAGCAGCATTTTAAACAACTTGCAAGAATGTGCCCATAATTACAGGGTCAGCCACTTTATTACTCTAGTGTTCAGCTCTTATTACTTACAGGATTCATCTCATTTTTATTCACCTAAGAAAAAGTCCAGCTTGTATAAGAGCTCTACTGACCCACACCAAAATTCCATCTCATCCAGCAGTTTCTTCTCCAAGACTGGCTGTAAATAGTAAACTGTTTACTAAACTGCTCAAATAAAGGTGTAAGAAGAAGGAAAAAGACATTTTTAGATCCTGACAGCACTCTTTCAGCCTGTTCAGACTCAGGCATTTTTTTCTGAGGTGAGGTCTTTACAGTTAGGGACACTGGGTAAACATTTCTTTCTTGAAATCTCCAATAGCTTTTGGACTTCTTATCTAGAAGCAAGGTGTTAAGGTGTTTCATAAGTTAAGTACTGTGTGAATAATCAAATTCCTTTCTGTATTTTGAACTCACCACATGATAATTTCACATGATAGTGCCTAATTCCTATGCTAGGAGAATATCAACCAGTCATTCATTGATCATCTGCTCCCTATCATTCAGTTTCTTTGTGCTACTGTGAGTTTAATAGAACTCTATTACCTCTTGCTTCAGCTATGCCTCTTGTTGTTCAAGAGGAGATTGTTCTGCTATAATCCAACTACAGAGAAAAATGATTATTTAAAGAAGGCTCCTCTGCTCTCCTCTCCCCTCCTCGTCTCTCTCATCCCCTGCATCCGCGATT
>JANHGN010024807.1:11728-24914 GCA_024605025.1 Megaceryle maxima
AAGAAATCACACAAGAAGTTTTTACTGTGCTCTGCAGTCAGCCCTGATGACTGACTTACAGCAAGTAGTGTGTAAAGACCTGAAGGTAGTTTTGGAGCTCTGATTAATGATAATTTGAATCTGATTGTCCTCAGCTATATTCCTTGATAAAAAAACCCAACAACAACAACAACAACAACAAAAACCACAAAAACCAAACCAAACCAAACAAACAAACAAACAAACCCCAGCTAACCAAACTAACAAACAAACAAAACAAAGAAAACAAACAAAGCACAACCCCAAAACCACAAAGCAAAAAAGACAGACAAACAAGCAAACAACCACCCCCCCCCCCCCCAAAACCTCCACATTGCTATCTCCAATATACTAAGTGGTAGTTTGATAGGAGAATCGAAACAGCCTGTCCACACCTCCTGTTCCCTGATAGCCCTTGTGCAACATGTGAGCCACTATACTTCCACTTTTCTCCTATCCTCAGATATCCATTTGACCTTTATGGGACGAGATTTCTCAAATGACTCAATGCAATACAGATACCCAGTCAATAGTCATATTTGTTTTGCTTGTTTCATAATCTGAATGGAGGTAGGACATGCTCTCAGACTCACAAAACACCTAAATGTATCCACCAACCAGAACTAATTCACAGTATGAATTAATTAACATGAAGCAGAAGCTAGAGAAGGGGAAAACCAACATGATTTTTCACCCTTTATTGTATATTGCTCCTCCCTGTTCTAAGAACAGCTCAAAAGAAGTTGCAGGAACTGTGATTTGCATTTCTTGGTCATGTTTATACATGTTGTTAAACCACTCTCCATGCTGGTTTAGTTACACCCAGTACCAACACCCATTACAAATGCAAGATTTTATGAGGCAGTTTAGGAAGCACAGAACCTTATATACTAGGGCTTGTGCCATAGGTGACAGGACAGCTCATATCATAGGGGTCTGCTCGCTTTCCTCTTTCGGTTCATAGATTTTAAGGACTTGAGATGATTGATCATCCAGTCCCACCCTTTGTATTAGAGAGGTCAGTGAATTTTACCTGGGTTTCCCTCCAGCTAGTGCAAACTATTAGCAGCATGTTTTTTAACTGGAGTACAGCACAGGTAATCGTATTTGAAGACAGAGTAAAGATGTCAGGATGTGACTCTCTTCTCAGGTTCAAAATTAAATACTGTGTTTTATGGTATGGAAAGCTAATACCAGTCCTGCTGATATTAGAAGTGCAGGTAATTGCTTCTCACAGTACTGCTTTGAAGGAGAGGCTGTCAAGTTTTCATGATTATCTGTCCAGCACAAGTCACAGACACAAAAGTTGCATATAAATGTATGCAGACATATAAACATACCCACCATGCAGGATTGCTGTTCATCTTACTCGCTTACTTTCAAAGCACCATAAAGGACAAGAAATGCTGTACCAGAATATATAGCCTCGTAAACAAAACAAAACAAAGAAAAAATCATACAGTAAAATAATGCAGCACAGAGCTCAAGGGAATGATGGTTTGATTGTTGGTTTTCCCTCTACCCTGCTGTGGAGCCTGTAAGTCTGAAAAGCAAACACATGTGGGAATCAGATTTCCTATATGCATGGTAATTCTGCAAGAGCTAGTCTAAGGGCAGTGCTAACCAGCGTGTTTTCAGGATCTCAATAGCATGTGATCTGTTTAAAGTGCTAGGTGATCAGCTAATGACCAACTGCCCGCTTTTTTTTGGCACTTGAGAAAACTGTAGCAACCCTCATAGCCTTTCACATCACTGCAGAGCACAGTACTGCTAGCCAAGTTGAATGTAGTATTAAACTCAGTCAGCTTAACCCAGTCAAAATAATGAAATGACATCACAGTTCAGTTCACCGTGGTCAGTGCCCTCAGCTTCCATCTGGATAATAATTTTGCTGAAAGCAACTGTTCCTAAAGCTTGATAATACCAGTTCTTGCCTCTTGCTAGTCTTTGTAGAAATAACCCCCCTTATTTTCCTTTCTCATTAAATAAAGTATCTCACAAAGCCAAAATGTCAATGCTTTAATGGTATTAGAAAGAAAGAACAATAAGCTTGGCTTTAACCTCACTGACAGGAAAAAAATCAGACTTGAGAATGCAGAATAAAAAGGAAGGAGCATTAATAACTCTTTAGGCATGAAGCTATCAGAAGCACTTGGTCACTTGCTAACCCCAGATGCAATGTCTTCCCTAATGGAAATATTATCACACCTGGTAGCTGGTTTATTGCTAGGCATGCTGGCTATCTCCTGGTACACAAAATACAGTGAGTTCCTTCTGGAAGAGAAACATCCCTGAACATTGGTCTGTATAAGGCTACCGAGTGTTTGGTGACAATCCAAGCCTGAGGCAGCTCTGGTCCTGGGTCTCCCCTGAAATCAGCTGTTCATTCCCAGTCTTTCCCATGCACCATGCTCTCTCTTAGCTGTGTTTTCTGGGTTTTTTTGCAGATTTTATGTTTTTTTTAAACTGGGGCATTTCCTCAGGCAACTTTTAGCAAGGCTGCTGGAGTTGTCTCCCCACCACCCAGGAGCAAGCAGTGGGTAGGCAAGGGGAACAGGAACACCTTTGGGCAGTATTGCCACCAAATGCTCTGGATCATGATCATGAAACAACATCCCCAGTAATTATACTTCTGTCAGCACTTCCCTTGATGTCATGGATTAGTACAAGGAAGACAGGCCATACTAGAAAGATCAAGGGCTGTGAGGACTAAGGAGTTAATTAGGGAGGCCTGAAGCTTTCAGTACCCTCCTGGCTCTTGACAGACCTACTGCTGCTGTAGGGATGTGAGCAGGGCTGTACAGGGAAGGCTAGAAGGTGAAGCTGGGTGTGAAATTGGTGTCCTCTTGATGTTGGGGCAATCAAAACCCAGGAAAGCTGCTCCCTGCGGAGCTTCCCAGAAAGTAAAAAGTTTCCGTGGGACTGTTTCTCTGACAGCTCTCCTGCTTCAACCTGCCGACTCAGCTGTCCTGTTTATGCATTCCTGGGTGCCTTTAGCCTGCCTCTGCAAGGGTCTGTGTGGCTTCTTATCAAACTGTTTTCCCATCTTTCAGAAGTCATTGTTCACTAGTAATGCAGAAAAGTTTCCCATGCACTACAGCCTTGCAAATGGAATTGGCAATGGCAGCGGTAAATGCCTTATAATGTTCCAATCCCAGAAAGCTGGTGTGTTGCCCCACTACCAGTTTTCAGAAACATTTTCATTTCTCGAAGGAAATGTTATATGCAGGAAGATGCAGAGTCCAGAAATCAATGCCTGCTGATAACTGTGCTTGCTCTTTTGAGAACTTGGTGGTATGAACCAGCATGATGAGAAACTGGGGGAAATGATGCGTGATCAGGTTTAGTAGAAAGCAATTACGTTATCCTATTACTTACTATTTTTGCATCATGATAAAATGGTAAGAATGTCTTGTTCCCGCACAAAGTATGTTGGTATAATTTAATTGTTCTCAGCATACAGTATCAGACTTCCATCCTACTCATGCACTGCAAACACACAGCAACTCCCAGCCTCACTCCTCAGTCCCCACTGGCTTAACTATGCGAATTGCTAGCAAGTAGTAAGCAGCCAAAACCTCTTTAACCTTTGCAGAGAAGGTCCAAAACTGTGTTTCTTATTAATGAGCATGATTATTCATTAATAAATAATTGGTTTTGTATTTTGTTAGATGCTTAATGAGTCTAGTGTCAATCACAGAAGAGGCAAATGATTTTTACATGAACCTTAGACTGAAACTCTGAATCATGGAGAAAACACTGCTCTTGGCTTTGCCATTTTTTGTGAAGGATATGGCAACAAGTAGCTTTCCCTACTATTTAAAAAGGTATAGCATTATGGTTTTGGGGGTTTTCTTTTTAGAACAACATTTCAACATAGAAACTTTGAATTTCCACAGAGATGCTCTGTCAGCTGAGTGAAGTGCCCTTTCATTTGTGAAACGTGTTTTGGTTTTAGACAAAATGAAAAAGAAACATCTCCAAGACAGATGTGCAACTGCAATGTGCTGTTGTTGGTCTGGCTGCCATGCAGAGGTGCATGTATGTAGTCTGTGGAGAAGGGTATGAAGAGTTCCTTCTTTAATCCAAAAACTTCAGTTTCTGCAAGAGATCAAGCTTCACGAACAAATGAGATTTGTGGCACTTCCACCATGTGGGTTGTCCAGAAGGCCCCTCAGAATTGCTTTTGTGAGCTTCTGTATTGTCTGAATGTTGGAGCTTCTGCTTTTTTTCCCCCAATTATCTTCTGTTAACATTTGTTATTTTCTGAATTTTGGTGCTTCCGTTCTTGGCCACTTTCACAAAAGGCAGTATGGAAACGCAAATGTGTTATCTTGTAGTCACAGGGATTATCACCTACCTGCCCTGCTCTTGTTAGACCTCCCGCTGGTTCCTGCTGGAATAATCAGAAAGAACTTTAGTCTGAATTTTAACGAAGCTTTTGAACTAGACAATGCTATGAGGGCTGCGATGGCCAAAAATCTTCCGCGTCTATGGCTTATGTAAGCATCAGAGTTTAACTCGCAGCTGTAAAGAAGAATAGGGGAGAAGAGGCTGAGAACAGTGACATCCTCCCCTCTCTAGGAAGGCATTGTGTGCCTGGAGCTTCGTTACCTGCCTGTTTGCATGTGAAAAATCAGTTTGCCCTAGCACTTTAGGTTAATGGTTATGCATACTCCGCACCAAATTCTTTCCTTTGAAATTAGGCAACAGTTTACCCAAGTTTCCAGGTACAGCCCGAACTCCCAGAAGACGCTGAGGTGGAGGAGGGGATATCCCTTTGCCTGCAACTCGCGGGCAGGTCTGGGAAACCTCTTCTCTTTTTCCCTGCCGCCTTCTTCCCCGCTGCCCCCCGGCCCGACACCCGCCCGCCGTGTCCCGGAGCCGCAGGGATGCGGCGGAGGTCGGGTAAGAGGCGGCGGGAGGACTTAGCTATATTTGAGCCGTGCCTGCCTGTAATTTATTTTTACACAGCAGCCCGCTGCCTGCCTGTGTTGTGCAGCCAGACAGACCGCACCGATATAGCCTTGACAGAAGAGTGGATTTTGCTCCTTCTCTTTTTGGAGGAATTAACCGGAAAGCCTTCCAAACTATATAAATCTCATTCCAGGGAGGAAGGGTGGGGAAGCATTGCGTTAGAAAACCGATAGACTCAGTATCAATTAAATGTTTTAACTGAAATTAAAATGTAAAATATGACCTAACAGATAATCAGATGTGAATCTGCGAGTATAAACAAGCTTAAGATGTTAGGAGGTTGTGGTGATGTCTAGAGCAGAAAGTTATTCACACCTAGCTAACACAGATAGGGTTTTTCTAATTGGAGGAGCCATTATAAAAATAAGACCATCGTCACGCGAAAAAACCCCCAAGAAACTAAAAAAAAAAGAAACACCAAAAAACCCACACCCAAACAACAAAACAAAACACAGACAAAAAAACCCAAACAAACAGAAAAAAAAAATCAACCAAACAAACAAAATCACCACAAATACATGTTACATCCTTAAACACTTAATTCTCCTTTAAAAAAATCAGAAACATATTTTTTCCTCAAGGTAATATATAGCAGGGCTGAGTCATTTGTTAGCTGATGAACTTTTTGATCTCAGAGGTCCCTCTTGTTTTTCAGCTGGCCTTTGCCACAGAGCAGAGCCACAGAAACATCTCAAAAGCAAAGTAGGGTTTGAAGTGCTGAGTGCAACCAACGATAAAACTACAAGTATACAAAACCTGGGAAAATCCATGGATATTTCCTAAACCGAATTGTGCAAGTCAAACACCCTACAGCTAAGGAAGCCTCTGCCTTAGTGATGACTTATGAATCCACAGCTATCACAGCAAAGATACTTTATTAACTGCTGCTAATGAGTGCAAACATGAGTATAATCACTGGGAAATACTGTTGGTAAAACAAACAGAAAACAAGTGAAACAGCAAAACACTTCTTTCTCTTCTCAGGACCTGTCTGGACAGGCTGTCAAATCCCTTTCTGCAGGAGCTCACCAGGGGTGGCAGAGAGGAAGGAGCCTGATCCCAGCCTCTCTCCTCCATCCCTCTCCGAGGTGGGAGCTAGACGCCTGGCCTGTCTTCACTGCTTCCCTCTCTGCCACCCCCTGAGATGCAGATGGGTGCTTGTGGGAGGATCGTGTGTGCTCTTTCTTTCCCTGATATCTGCTGCCTGAGTGATTAAGCATATCCACCTTTTTCAGTCCTTCCCAGATGTTCACCCTGCTGTCCTCTAAGGGATATTATTAATTCCTGCCTCCAAATGCTCTTTTTAATTGTTTTTCTTCCCATTCACATTATTACTGTTATCCACTGGGTTAGTTGCAAAGGTCCCACAATGTGAGTGCTTTCTTTTCGTGCCCTGAGGAAATACTGCTTTCCCAACAGCTCACTCGCTGTCCTCACAATTGCCTGGAGTTTTCAGGATAATGCCGGTTGTCCTTTTCCTCCAAAGTTGTCCCACATATGCTTGAATGGTTCCTACAAGGGCACTGTGACCTTTTATTTTTTTTCTCCATATTTCCCCATGATAGGGCAATAGGTTGAAGCAGCATTATTTTTGTTTCCATCTACATCTGCTATAATGACTCATATAGTCCCCGTGTTTATAGATGGTGCATTTTTAATCCCCTAAGTAGGACATGCCTGACAACCATTCTCCTCCTGACAGCAGACCACCGTGCTAAGCAGCAATCTGTCATCTGCTGTTTTGGGCAGCCATCCCAAAGAAGTGCTCTTGCATGCACTGAGAGCAATGCTGGTGGTGTGCAACTGTTGGGCTGTATCCCAGATAGTGACTGTTGTGTGCACAGAGCTCTTCTGTATGTGAATGTTTCTGGGCCTTATGGAATATGCTGGCCTTGCTGGAGAGATGGAGCTAGTCAGGAGTGAGACGTGCTGGAACCACTGCACTCAGAGTTTCCAGCATTGGTGGGTTTGTTAGGGACATGCAATTAGTATGGACAGGAAAGGAGGCACATGAGACAGGTGAGGTGCCAAACTGCTCAAGAACTCTGCAGCAGGCACTGCAAGAGAACCTCACCCCTGAGTGCTGCATGAATGGCTTAAACCACAGAGTGAATAGAAATCAGATGTGACCTCACCTGAAAATGTGCATGGTATAAAGAACCAATTTCTGTCCATCCTTCTGATTCCTTATCCTCTTGTATGACTGTAGCCCAATGCCTGTGCTCTGTGTTACCTTCTGAAAACTCTACAGCTGACCAGTTACATGATGGGACACCTATGGACATACCTGTCTTTATGCACTATTAGGTCACTGCAGGGCAAAACTCTCTCTCTCTCAATATAAAGTTATTACACAATTTTGGTAGAATGAAAAATATATTTTCACAGAGATCTAACTACAAAAATAAATAAATTGAATATATTATATACGGTAAATGAAATCCCTCCCCCCTCCAATTTTATAAGTTTCCAGATCTAGTGAATCTAATTTTCAAGTTTGTTTGTTTTGTTTGTTTTTTTCTTCACTATATGACAATTTAACTGAGAACAAAATGTACCTCAGGCTGTCTACCCTTATTAAAAATCAGAATATTTTTCACCCACACTTTTTAAAATTTGTTTATCTGAGGAGCAGATGCAGACCTATTTGCTTAAATCAAAGCTTGTGATTCACCAGCACATCAAAAGAGCAGCCCCTATCATGTCATTTTTACTATTGCACCTTGTCTCCATGATCTTCACTGCGTCAGTGCTGCAAAAGGAGGTCCCTTTATCACTTCCTTTCCTTTCCTTCTGCTCTTAGTGGAATCTGAGTTAGCAATCAGAATAATAATGATTTACCTCCAAGGGAATGTGAATGCAAGCCAAGTTCCTTTGGTAGGCAGGGGTATCAGTTTGGTATTGTTTACTCATCCCCTGTGGATTCACCAGATGGCATCAGACAACATAATCTGGAGTCCATGCTCAAAAGAGAGGCAAGTTTGAGCTGCAGGAATTGATCATTTGAATTTACCAGGAACAGTTAAAATCTTCTTTTTTTTCTTTTTTTTTTTTTTTTTTTTTTTTGGTGTGTGTGTGTGGATATGTCATGTCTTTCATATTTGTCATAAAATATGCAAGGAACCAGAACATATTGTAGCACACCTGAACCCTTAACATATTAAAGAAACAATTTTTAACACAGTCATTTATGAATGACTTTGGATACTCTTCTAATAACTCCTTCCCCAGAGAGGATGCTCTTCCTGGGTTGAGGTAAACTCCTGAGCAGGTCAGCAGAGAGGAGGCAGTGGGGAATGAGGTGCTGCAGCTGTCTCCTTCCAGGCTAGCTCTGCTTGAATTCAGTAAATAGAGGATTTAGGTTTCTGTTCTTTAAATATCTCAAACATAAATTATTCACTCAACATACATTTGTCAAAGAGCAGAAGCACTAGGAGAAAAAAGTGGAGAGCCTTAGCAGAGCCTGAAATAGCTACATCTTCACTGACCGCAGCACAAAGCACTCAGTATAGCCTGGTGGCCCTGCCCCGAGGGACAGAGGAGATGATCTAATCATTCTTTTCCATCTCGTTGCTGCAATTCTATGATTTGAATTGTTTTCGGACTAGATCCTAAGACGACGTAAGCTTTCCTGTAGTGAATACTGCTGCACTGATTTATAGCTGCTGAGTGTCTGGCCTTTGAGGACTGATTTAACCTTTAGAATATTGATTTCCATTTTTATTTTCCCTGATGATGAAAGCAAGCCCCTTGGTCAGGTCCCTGGTTGTGCAATATGCAAAAGTGCGATGGTGCTGTCTGTGATTTGTAAGAATGAGTAACCAAAGAGGTGAAAAGTTCATCAGCCTTTACTGCAGCACTGCATAATCATTATCAAAGGGGCCACAGCCTCCTGGAAGGAGTCACAGCCTCAGAAAATTACATGGCAAAGATGTTTACCGGGTGGGACCTGTCCTGCCATGGATAAGAGACAGACCTGGAGGGAGAGGGTAGGTACAGGGATTCCGATGAAGCTGGTAAGGGGGTTGGGAGTGGTATCAGGATATTGATGGGGATGATGTATGGGTATCTTTGCTCTGTGGTCTCTTGGGGCTGTCCTCCCATGAAGGTCTTGTTGCCCTTGACCCCTTCCTCCCTGAAAGCATTGCTGGTGACTGAGGACAGTCTATGATGATGGGAGAGGTGTGAAGACCAGGGGCATAAAAATACTTTGCAAAGCACCAGCAGTGGACATCAGACAGATCACCTCCCAGACAGCATCCAGGAGGTTGGTAGAACCTGCCACCCTAAAGGTGAATTTTGCTGCTTGAAGGACAGCATTTGTCCTCGTTCTCACAAGGATGGTGCCAAGCTGCATCCTCACTGCTGAGATACCCCCAGCCCTGCTGGGCTCAGAGGAGCTGCTGAAAGGAGGGGGGCATGGGGGAGGCCTCCCAGTGTGCCTTTGTGTGAGCTGCCACACAAGGTGTTGACAATTTCTGGAGACACAAATCATGCATGGGCTTATTGTATGACAGAGCAGCCAAGATGAAAGCAGACACGTCAGGAGCCCCAGCCAGTCCATAGTCTTTCCAGTGACTTCAAAGATGTCTGGCCCAGCCAAAGGGGTGTCTGATCCTACAGATCAGTTAAACATCACAGAAAGGCTGCTCTTTCTCCTACAGGAAGAGCAGATTAAGGGCACAGGGCTCACACAACCTTCAGACAGCTTTTCCATTGTGGTTTTTCCAGCTCACTGTCTGGGCAGTCCTGCAGGGGTGGACCTGGCCTCCACTGCAGCCAGGCAAAGCAGGTAGTGGGGCAGTGGTTTCTTTTGCAGCACTGTGCTGGTTTACAGTCCATGGTGGCAGGGCTTTCACCAGCTGATGGGCTGGTGTGGTGCACCTGCTTTTGCTGGGTATGACATGGTGGGGCTGAAGGGCAGTGCTGCAGTGGCAGTGGATTGGGGCTTAGGGCTTGATGGTCTAGCTCAGCATCTTACATCAGGTCCAGATGTGGGCGCCTGGAAGACCTGTCCATCACAAGCCCAGGATGCAGGCATTACATGTACTTCCTTCCTGTATTGCTTTTTAGCTCCTTTCACCAGGATTTCCTCTCCTCTCTCGGGGCCTGGAGTATGGACACACTTAAGTGCATCTCTTTTATGGGTCTGTGGTAGGCAGCCTCACAGCTGCAAGGTAATGCAATGCCCTGCTTGTTTTGGCTCACTCATGCTCTTGACATTTAAATACACGAATCCTGAGGCAAGTGATCTGTGGGCATTAGCTACTGCATGGCACATTAGCCATTTTAACTGCACAGTGACAATGCAGCCTCAGCCATAACTGCAGGGAAGTCTGCAGAGCCACTTTAGTGCTCACCACCTGGAACTCTTACCCGTGCAGCAGATTCCAGTTTGCAAAGGGCTCTCTGGTTTTGTTGGGAGTAACCTGAAGGGATGCCTCAAAATGTCACACGCAGATGCTTCCTGTCAGTGCTTTGAAGTACCCATTTCTCACAGAATCCAATTGCCTGTAATGCATTGCAGCTGCGATTTTGGAAGTATTTTCTCTCATCTCTTCCTCAATTGTAATGTGCCTCCTATCAGTAGAAAGTCCAGAGGGGTGGGTGGAGTCATCATGCCAGTTATATGCTCTCCAGAATTTTTCTGTTGCTTCTTTTATGGTAGCATTCCAAGCTTTTAGTACCAGGACAGTAGTGCAAAGTGATCCTCTTTCCTGTCTGTTTTGAAGTTAGGTTGTTTTTTTTCTTTTTTGGTGGTCTATTAACCCATGATGAATCTCACTTTAATTTATCCACATTTCTGATATGCATAAAAAAGAACCCTAGCCACTTTTTTTCCATCTCCCTGTTACTCTTCATACCTATAGTTGTGTCCCACAGACATCAATTGCAGCTTGTGTTAGTGTACTATTAACCTCCAGTAAATTGTAGACTGTTGGATAAGTAGAGAAGTATTGGCCAGCTAACTATTTGTTCAGTTATGTTCTCATCATCAAACAATTGCATGAAAATTACAAAAGTTACACAGTATAAAAAAAGTTTTAAATTTAATATTTGTATTACTATCCATTCATTTGCCTTTCCACTTGTTTCCTGGCTTGGTGTGAGGTGTCAGATCTCTCGGGAAAGCAGTTATCCACGTGAGCATAAAAAGTACTTAGCATACTGTAAGCACACTGGTTTCTATTACAGGTACATTATTATACCACCACTTCCATGTAGTTGGCAGAAATTAAGTCAGCAAATGCCTTGGGAATGACAGCTTGACATGACTACTACCTTACAGGAACATTTTATTCTATAAGCATCTCCACACATTTCAAACATTTTAGACTATCAGATGGATGCAAGCCCTACCAGGAGTTGATTGCGCCCTGTATTGCATTATTACAGGAACCCTTCCCTATAATGAAACCCTAATAATAAAATGTATTATATATTTATTTCATTGATGTCTAAAATGCAAAGGTTTTAGTTTTATAACAGCTGTGATAATTATATCTACCAAAAGCACAGCTGGTTTGTTTGCATATCCAGGATTGTGGAAAGCCTTTTGAACAGACAATAATCTGATCATCAGCAAAAAGTTAATATCCAAGCTTGAAATGAGGAGGAAACTTACTCCTCAGGTCAGGTTGATGTTTTCAAGATCATCTTAACTATTTCAAGTCCAGTCTTAAAAAAGGCTGAGGATTTTCAGCTTGCATTACAATAACTTAGAAGTCAGTGCTTAGGGCTGTGCAAGAGCAGGCCTGAGAAAAGAACAATTTCAAGTGCTGGATGCCAAATCCATTGCTACAATGTCTGATCTAGAATTGAATCTGCTTGCATCACACATTGGTTTGGCTCCAAGAGAGTAAAGCAAGAGAACTTGTCAAGGCAAAAGTACACCAACATGCCATCTCAGAGAGGCCAAAGTACAAGTTAAAACACATCTCTCTGGCTGCAGAAGCTCTGCATAATTATTTGAGAGAACTGCTGTGCAAAGTCTCACCGAACAGGTCTATTTGACTATACCTATTAAATATGGCAAGTCCCACAACCAGGCTGCTCACTTCTTTGTAAAATACAAAAACCTGTTTGTGAAATCTGGTTTCTCCTCTCCTTGCCTGCAGACCATGTCCTTTTCAACTTCTTAAACAAACTCATGGAGCTAATCCTGTATTTGCAATTACTGAATGCTCTGCTTCTGTGAATTTAGCATCTCTGGCTGCAGTTCTGCATTCAGCTGACATCCTGGGTGTTTAAAAGTATTTGTCAGCAGACAGAAATACCTGGCTCTCTGAGACACCCCTGTCCTCTGCACAGGTGCAATTGCATACACCTGAAGAACAGTCTTCAGTCAGAGTGAATCGCAGACTGCAGTTCCTCCCCCAGGAGGAGAAACTACAGGGCTGTAGTTTCTCTACAGACAGTGGTTTTCCTCCTCTGTTTGCACTAATTTTGGCTCTTGCAATGAATTGACTGTCTGGGATGAAAATGTGATTTTCTGTACCAAAAGTCCTCTGACATAAATATCTAAACCAGAACAAGAATGAGAGAGAGGGAATTCAAGAGGGGACATAACAGCCTGCTGGTAAGGGAACCAAGCAGCTTCATACCCCTGGTAGTCATGGGTGACTTCAATCACCCTGATATTTGTTGGAAAGCCCTCACAGCTAGGCATACCCAGTCCAAAAGGCTCTTGCAGTGTCTAGATGATAACTTCCTGATGCAGGTAGTGGAGGAACCAATAATGCACTGCTTGACCTTGTATTAACTAATAAGCAAGGACTGGTTGGGGACATTAGGGTCAGGAACAGCCTAGGTGATAGTGATCGTGATATGGTAGAGTTTAGTATAATACAAGGGGGAAGTAGAGCAGTAAGTAGGACTACAACTCTGGATTTCCACAGGGCTAACTTTGAACTCTTCAAAGATTTGCTTGCAGGAATCCCATGGGCTAGGACTCTGGAGGGTAAAGGAGCCCAAGAAAGTTGGATAATTTTTAAATGCCACTTCCTCCAGGCCCAGGATAGATGTATTCTATTGAGGAAAAAATTGGGAAGGCATGCTAGGAGACCTGCATGGATGAGCAGGGAGCTTCTGAAGGAGATTTCAAGAAAGAAAGAAGTATACAGCTCATGGCAAAAAGGACTTGTCAGTTGGGAGAGTTATAGAGAGGTAGTCAGGGCATGTAGGAAGGAAA